>JARYGA010024273.1:0-41895 GCA_030545235.1 Helianthus tuberosus | reverse complement strand
TCGGCTCTTGTTGCTTGATCTGAACCTTTTCATCACTAACCGAAGGTTCAGATTGTTCAGCTTGCGCACTTGGAACCTTGTTCACGTTAGTCTTCACTTCTTCCTTAATGTCGTCAGCTTTGACAGAATCGGAGAATTCTGGTTTATCAGATGAAACACCAGAAACTTCAGTAGAAACTTCAGCTGAATCATCAGATGAATTATTAGCACAAGACGGTTCTGCACATGACACCCTTGAGCTGAATTCACTAGAATCAACTGATTCCAATTTCTCAGAATCAGCTGCTTCAGGTGATTCGTATTTGGAATCAGATGGTTTAACTGGCTCATTCGTTTCGTTTGCCGATTCAGTCTCTGTTACGCAAGCATCAACGTTTTCGCCCAAATCATCAGGCCTGTAAGTGCTTCTATAGATTCACCATATGAGTATCTGAATCCTTGGAGTTCCTGCTCAAGCACCTCTCTCTTAGAAGACATTTTTAAGATGTGATTTCTCAAAAATGTGATCTTTTAACTTCAACACAAGCCCAAAGCGAGAACCTGTGTACTCGCTAACTCAAACCCTTTGCACGTAATCAAACCAGCTTCTTGTATCGCACCTCGAAACCTGTCAAACCTTTATCACAAACAATTTTTTTTTTTTTTAATAAAACCCTTTTTTAATTTTTTTTTTAAATAGAATAAACTGATTATATTAAATAAAGATTAAAATTATTATTATTATTAAATATTATTAATGATAATGCAATGATTAACAAATAATTGTTTATGATTATTATAATTATTAAAACCCTAATATATAATATATTATTAAAAGAGCTGTATATCTTCTTCGTTTTACTCTCAACGACCACAACCGGAGAAGGTGATGAACGGAGAGATGTGAGTGCGACTGAGAGGATGACCGGTATACGATGAGGTGGTGTCCGGTGGTTAATGGTGATCGGAGGATGATGTCGGCGGACGGAGACGGTGATCAATGGAGTTGATTGCAGGTTCACGTCGGGTTCACGAAGATGATGATAAACTCGAAACCGGAGTCGAAATCTGCTGATAACTCGAAACCGGAACTCGAAAACTCGAACTCGAAACAGCGAATTTGTATGATCTTGTTTGGAACGACGGAACAATGATCGGTGATATGTGGTTGCGAGTCGGAACAGTTCGAGTCGGAATCAGAAATGTGACTCGAGACCTCAGTCGAAATCAGAAAATATGGGACTCGAAACCGATGGTTGCGACTCGAAAACGTGATTGCGACTCGGAACCAGATAATGATTGATGACTCGAGACCGTGGAGAGGTGATGATGGTTGCGACTCAAAAATGTGGAAGTCGAGACCAGGGTGAAAATGAGTCGAGATTGTTGTAGAGATGTTGACCAGAGGTTGAAGACGAACGGAGAAGAAGATCGACGGTACGGTGAAGTGGTGATGAAGATCGGAGAAATGAACGGTGTCGACGATGACGATTGAAAGAGATGGTGGTGATGGTCGGAGAAGATGACCAGCGTTCGGTGGTAGTTGACGGCAGTTGCAGTGGCAGGTGGTACACGGAGATGATGAATGATGATGACGGTTGCGACTCGAGACGAAGAAATCAATTACTCGAGACCAATTGAGTCGAGACCTCAAAGTTGATTACTCGAGATCTCGGTTGCGACTCGGAACCGTAGTTGCGACTCGAGACTATGAAGATGAAGTGAGTCGAAACCGGCAGCGATGATGAAAAGAGACTCGAGACCTTAAACGCTTTGTGAGTCGAGACCGGTGGTGAGTCGAGACCTTGGATGTGATTGTAAGAACAGTTTCCTTAAATGATGGACTCGAAACCGTGTGGAGGAGATGACAGCTGTGTGTAGATATGGAAAGTGAACCTTTCAAAATTTTCAAAACTTTTAAACAGTTGGAATTCCGAGAATTTTTGGATTTTTCAAATCAAAATTCGGGATTTTCTAAATCTTTTGAAGATAATTTAAAAAAAAATTCAAATACATAGATAAATCAATTAACACCTTCTCAAAAGATTAATATACCAAAATATGACAATTTTTCAGTAGAAACTCGATGAACACTTTGAATATCGTGAAGAACACGAAGAACACCAACTAAAAAATTTTCGAAAACTTGAATGTTTGATATCAAACCGAGCCTAGAAATAGGTTCTAATGGCTCTGATACCACTTGTAAGTCCCGTTTAACCGGATCTTTCAATGATATCAAACAACCAATAGATTGTGCGAAATCCAATCAATTGGTGATTCAAGATAAACACGAAAAACTGAAAATACGAAGAACACAATACCGAAATACTTTCAAACTTGCACACGATTCTATTACTATCAACTAGCAAAACCGTCTGGTACAAGTTCCTACATCACCAAATCGCCTCTCTCTCTGTAACTCTAGAAGTTATGTAACTGAGGCTCTAAAAGGTTCAAACCTAAAAACAAGTTAGAAACTTGTTTATATACATAGACAAGCCCAATTCCCTACATGGGCTCCCCTTGGGCCTGCTTGGCCCACATGGCCTAAAGCTTGGCCCAAGTGACCTATAAAGGTCCAAAACCTAATATAACTAACCCGGTAAAGCCCAGTTCGTAACCATAACCCGTTGTGTTAATTTGATGCGTCAGTCTCACACTTTAGGGCCTAAGAACTCGTTTTCAATATTTGCTAAAACTAAATGGTATGAAGCTTTTATCGGTGTTGGAGGAGATTCTTGGCGTTGATGAAGGTACCAATGTAGATGATGATGTTGTGAAGCAATCTGCAATGGTTTGTCGATTTTTTACTTGTTTTGGTATTTAGGGGGAGAGTATAGGGTAATATTTTCAGAAAATACAAAAACAGGGTAATATTTTCAGAAAATACAAAAACAGTAAAAAATTTCAAAAATCCAAAAACATGAGATATTTCAAAATCCAAAAACAATAGAAAATCTGAAAAAAAAAAAAAAAAGCTTGTGTAAAAAGGGAAAATGATAGTACATCGGCTTGACAGTTATGGTATGCTAAAGATTTGTAAAGTTTAAAAGTAATTAAACAGTCTCGCTGATGATGTGCCGATAGGTTTTTACACATTTAGTAGGTTTGTTCGGGATATAAACCTAAAATTCTTACTTACTTATTTCGTGGGGAACACTACTTGGATATATAGGTAACCCCTGAAATCTTGTTTGAAGGATCCCTTTTTCTGAGATACTAGGTCTTTATACTCAGTCATATCTGGGGTATTATCCCGGGACTTCTGATTTTGTGGAAGCAATGGCCTAGTCCCCGAATAATACTTTCCGTATTGCTTGAAACATAGCACCACCCTCAGCTAAAAAATGATAAAACATTGAAAAATGCTAATCATGGCTGTTGTAAAAAAGATCCTCTAAAGGGGAGACACCTAAAGTCGAAGCCGTCATCTCTCTGCTGAACGGAAGTTCTGACCTGAGCTCTCACGGTTCTTCGCAATTTAACCCCTTACAGATATCATCTGTGGTATATTCACCTGTAAGAATGAATATTGGGATTTGGATATGGGAGTATATTCAAGAGGTGGGACACATGAATGAGTTTAAGTTCTTAATTCACTAAATCCGTATCCTGAACAGATTGAAAATTGTGTGAAAATTTAAGTGGATCAGTATATCGACAATCTAAGCGAATTGTTTAATTCTGAGTATGTAATCAAAGCTTAACGGTACTTGTGACTTGTCGAATAGCTGATATGATTCCCTAACACGCTCACAAAAATATGTTTGTAAATAGTTTACATTTTACTGCATTTCAGTTTTGTATTTCATTTCTAGTTTAGAAACTTTATTGAAAATCCAAAAAGATTTTACACTTCTGCTTTATTTTCCGACAAACCAAAGTGGAAAGCTGATCTTCAGATTCAAATTGAAGCAGATGCAGGAAGTTTCTGAGCTGGAGGATGAGTTGTGAGCTTAACATGATAAGTTTGTGAAAATTGTAAAGTCAAAACAAGTTCATTAATTTGAAACTTGTGAATTTCAGAAAATTGTTTGAAAAAGTTGAATAAATGTCAGTGTGAATTATCTCAGATCAACCAAGGTCATTAAATTGGACTTGGTAGATAAATTGAGTAATCAGGGTCATTAATTTAGACCTGAATACTTAAGTGGATTTCTAATTCTGACAAGATTATTAATTGAGAGTGAATGGTAAATTTGGATTGAAAACTCTTATTGTTATATATCTTATATTTAGGTAGAGATTGTGCAGGAAACAGGAGTTAAGATCCCCATGGCAACGAAAATGTCAAAGTTTGAACCAGAATTCAAGTCCCAGCTTATCGAGAGGGGGAGTTTGCAAAAGGGGGAGTCAGAATTCTGGATCAGCACTCAAAGGGGAGATTAAAGGGTAAAGTTTGAAGATAGAAGATTTGAAGGAAGCTTTTACAATGTCAAGACAATTTGGAAAGAGACAAAGACTAAAGACTCGACGCCGAAGACTTCGTCAACATCCAAGGGGGAGTCTGTTGGTGCATCTAGTGTCTGTTAACTTCGTCTTAATTGAGTCTTATGTCTAGATTGGATAAACGAGCACACAACAGGGTTGAAATTAGGGTTTGGTTATATGTTAATGTGTAATTTCGCTTGAAAGTGACACGGACCAGTTCAAGCGAAATTAACATGTTAATTCCGCTTGAAATGGAGTGTGACAGTTTCAAGCGAAATCACTCCATCTATAAATACCCATGTGCTGGTGTCATTTGTAACGGAATTAGGTCATGTTCTCTGAGCCGAGGTGCTGTCCGTTTGTCATTTGAACTTGTAGAAGCTTAGGAATTCAGTAATAGATAAAGATTAGAAAGGAACAAGTTGTGTTGACATCATTTACATTGATTCCGCCTTTGTTAATGATGATGAACTACTCAGATTGACTCGTTAGGTTCACACGATGATCCAACAGTGGTACCCATACTGGGGGCAGGTCGTTATTCTCAAAGGTATTAAGAACAGGATACTATTGGCCGACGATGAGAAAAGATGCTGCAGAATATGCTCGAAGATGTGATTCATGTCAAAGGCACAGTAATATATTACATCAGCCTGCTGAACCACTGTATCCTATTGCTTCCCCTTGGCCATTCATGAAGTGGGGGATGGACATAGTAGGAAAATTGCCAAGGCTCCAGGAGGAAAAGTCTTTATGCTGGCAATGACTGATTATTTATCTAAATGGGTTGAAGCTGAGGCATTTGTTCAAGTTAGAGACCAAGAAGTAGTATCATTCATAAAAAGGAATATCCTGACTATGTTTGGAGTACCGGCCGAGATAATTTGTGACAATGGCTCTCAGTTTATCAGTAAGAGAACACCTGATTTTTGTAAGAGTTGGGGAATTAAAATGATTACATCTACACCAGTACATCCTCAAGCAAACGGACAAGCAGAATGCTCAAACAAGATAATTGTCAACAATTTGAAGAAAAGACTTGGAGCCAAGAAAGGAAGATGGGCAGAAGAATTACCCTTTGTTTTATGGGCTGATAGAAGGACAGTAAAAAGTGCAACTGGCCAAACCCCATTTTCCTTAGTATTTGGAGCAGAAGCGGTAATCCCAACAGAAATGGTGATACCCACAGCGAGATCCAACCTCCGGGATCCTGAGCAGAATCCTGAAGCCCTATACCGAGAATTGGATACTGTGGATGAAATAAGAGATGCGGCAAAGCTAAGGATGGCAGCATATCAACAGAGGATATCTAGAGCGTATAACAAGAGTATAAGGACTAAAAGGTTTCAAGTTGGATACTGGGTGTTAAGAAAAGCCTTTCAGAATACCACTAATCCTGCCGATGGAAAGTTAGCTCCAAAGTGGGAAGGACCATATGAGGTTGAATCAGAATCTGGGAAAGGAGCATACCGACTCAAGAATATGGAAGGGGATATGCTACCAAGATCCTGGAATGCTATACACCTAAAGCTCTATTTCAAGTGAGTTTAGAATTTAATTTCTAACTCAGGATGGTATGAATTCTATCTCTTTTAATATATTTGATATTATCTATTCTTTTGAACCCAATACTGACTTAAGCATCGGAGGGGTGTTAGCCAGGCTAACACCCACCTTAGTTAACAGTTATTTTGCAGTATATGCTTCGGGATATAGCTCCAGGATACACACTCAGGATACTTCGAAAGATTAGAGGATTGGCCCCCTCTCTCACGTTTAAGGGATCCTGATCCCTTCACAGGTTTAAAGGTATTCACCTTTCTCTCGAATTGGGTTTAAACACCCCGCCTGGAGCGCAAGTTATCCAGGGATAGTTCAAGATAGCGGGACCAGTCCATGTAAAAGTGGCTGACAATTTCGTTATTGTTGGCTATATCCTGGATCCTAAAGGTATATGAGGATTGATCACCCTTTCTCGCGAAAGAGTATTTTCATACTCTCTAAGGTTTAAAGGTTTTCACCTTTCTAAGTCTTGGAGTTTATACACTCCCGCCTGTAGCGCATGAAAACTTGGGATTTTCCCCAGAATACTTATGGGTTTATCCCCAGAACACTAAGGATTTATCTCCAGTATATTTTAGGGTTTATCCCCTGTAATACAAAAATTATAGAAACGATTACAATTGAAGTCCAGAAAATTTCTAAGTATTCAAAGACGTAATGCACAGGGGACATTCCTACTGAGGCAATTGTGCAAAGCTCAAAGGATCAAGCTTGGACCTAGTACACTAAGTGTCCCAGACTGGGGACATCTTCGTTGGAAAGATTGCAAAAGGATTGGAGTTTGAGAATGGGGTTGTACTCTACCTCTGGTATGATCTTTCCTTTAAAAACCTTATCATTTAAGTTTTTGAAACTATGTTTGACAAAAGTTTGATTATAGCATTTATCATTATCCTGATTAGGATATGTTCTCAGGATATATTTTCAAAATAAATTTTAGAATATGCTTCAGGATATTTGGTTAGAATGTTTGGGACATGGTACTTGGATTAAAAATTGAAACTATACTTGAGTCAAACATCTATTATCAAAACAAGCTTTATAAAATGAAAGTGAACTATCCTTTTTATTTGAAAACTTTATCTAAATTGTTTGAGTTGTAAAAACCCTATTTGACAAAAGTCTTAATAGGATATTTGCAAATGTCCTGATCAAGATATTTTCATAATATTTAGATAAGACATTTGCTTATATTCAAACTAAGCAATGCATAATAAGAATTGAAAAAAGACAACAATAACTAAGGCCAAAAGAAGGTTATATTATTAACATAGCAAAAGTTGTGCTTTTGGTTTCATCTCAAACCGAGATCCATCCACCAAAAGCACAGTTAGTTTTTTATCATATATACCTAACAGTTTAAGGTTTCATCTCAAACCGAGACCCATCCACCTCCAACTGTAATATCGTTCAAAACAAAACCATACTAATTGATGACCAAGGGCTTCATCCGGAAACCCAGGACCCATCCACCTTTGGTCATCATATTGGTTTAAGTGCAGGAAATGTAAATTGTTCGAGTGCAGGAAAAGTAAATTGTTTTGGATTATAAACCACAACCATCAAATTTAAAAAAATGGGCTCCGGCCTCGGCATCAACATCCATCATCGCCCATTTGGCTACTTTCAAGGGGCAGCACCCTCTTCTACCATGGCTTCATCAGCAGCATCTTTCCAAGCATCCTTCCCAGCATCCTTCCCGGTATCGCCACCATCGTCCTTTGAAGCATCAACATCATCCGCCTTCTCGACCACCTTAGCAAGCTCTTCCGCAGCAGACTTCACAGGAGGCTCTACAGGGTTACCACCAAGATCCTTCAACTTCATCTCCCAAGCCTCAACGTTCCATGAAGGGCATTCGCAGCCCAGGGCCTTAGCCTCATAGGCCATTTTCAGTCTAGCCTGAAGGAGGGAGATGATGACAGAACTCTTGAGGCCTTCCCGGTACGAAGCCATATCCTGCTCGTGTTGAACCTGGGCAGCATCGAACTTGGCTTGGGCCTCGTGGGTGATCTTCTTTATGGCAGACTGGTGCTATTGGATCATCGCTTTGTACTTGGCTTCGTAGTGCTCTGATTTGGCGGTGGCAATCGCTGCTTGGTCCGCGATGGTGGCTTCAGCCTTTTTCAGCTTGCTTTCTAGCATTGCGTTTAGACCACATGCGTCTTCATAAAGGAACACCAGGCGTTCCAGACCCTATGATCAAAGGGACATGTATCAATATATAGATACATATATTGAATATGTTTGTGCAGGATATGGGATAAGGATATTAACCTGGTTAAGGAAGCCGGTCATGAACTTGCTAGACTCGGTGAACCCGTGATTCTCGAAGGGAAACATGTCGGATGAGGTTGGAGAATCTGCTTCCTTCCTATTACGAGAGCTCGATGCTCGAGTCCTGGATGCTGGGGGAGCTTTGGGTGCAGTAGCGGTTTTTGAACCGGTAGGCTTTGACGTGACTGCTGGCTTAGGGTTGGTTTCTTGCTTAACAGGCATGAGGCCAGAGTAACTGTCCAACTCATCAAGTTGGAAGCCTTCAAGATTGATAACAGGCAATGAAAAGAAGGGAGAAATATTTAACTCTTAATATTCATATTCTGTAATTAGTCTAATCACATACTTACCAGACATTTCTGAACTTGATTTTTGACTTGAGCTTATGAGAGACAGGGAGAAGGTTCTTTCACTGTCAGGAAGTCGATAGATCTCTTTGATCCTGAGCTCCGATTCGGCGCTTGGAGGGGCTAGATCTCTGAAATTTGCTGCACAAAAGATGAAGATTTCAGTCAAGGATATAGTTTTAAGATATATTTGGGGATATTCCTAAAACCCTAAATCCTACCCAAAGTCAACCATCCAACTGGCAGGTCAAAACCCATGACGATAGAATCCCTTTTTACGAAAAAGAACTTTCGTTGCCACCGATCTTCATTCTTAGTGGCCTTGAGGATTAGGGGGTTCTTAGAGGTGGAGAATAGAAGAAAGCGGCTATTACCATGGGACTTCAGTCGATATGCTATAGGGAGATCTTTGACACAAAGATCAGGGACATGACGAGATTTAATTTGGTCTAACACCATTAAAACTCGCCACACCATTGGCATGGTCTGAGCATAACTGAGGCCAGTGAGTTCAAAAAAGCGGGAAACAAAGGTTGGAAAAGGATACCGGAGTCCCAAGGAGAAAGGATAGGCTAAAAAGCACACCCACTCGTTTGATACCGCGTCTGATCGAACCTCCCGGTCAAAAGGACGAATGATCACTCCGGCAGGAAAGGCACCAGAATCTTTTAAGGCGGAAATGTCGGCGTTGTTGAAAGAGCAAATCTCCTTTTCAAGTTCTCGAAGAAGGTTTTGACTTTCGAGGGTTGGAGCTGGCTCGTTTGAACGTGATCTTGTTCGTGAGGCCATGGAAGGTTTAAACCAGGAAACGAGAAATTTAAGCAAAGAAAAACAGAGAAGAGAAAGAGAAAGAATACCTGAAAAATTGCTTGAAGTGAGATGATCATAATGAAGAATACTCCGGCTAAATATAGGCTGGATATAGGGGGTATGGAGTAAATATCGCATGGGAAGTTGTAGCGTGTCACTTCAACTGTCGTTTCAACTTAATAACCTCGATTTACGAGATAAGCTTTAAAATATATCCGTTGGAATTGGTATACCAACAGATATATTTTGGGGACAATTGTTATGGGTGGTTTTCTGCTCGTATATCCTGAACAATATTCTGACTGTGTTTCTTTTGTTGTGATCAGGATACCGGATCAGGATATTGGTAACATCCTGATGCAGTATCCTGGTAGTAACTAATTAATTCACGTGCAGATTATTGGAACAAGTCTATAACGTTCAAGTGGACTTCTTCTCCCAAAGACTCGGGCAAATCTGTTGAATTATGGACGTTGAAGCCGGAAGACGTGGACTACAACGTTCATAAAGGGAATATTCGTTATATCCCGGATTTATAGGCTAGTTAGTTAGTTTTATTTTACTATAAATAGGATTGATCAGATCAGATAAGGACACAATCTCTCGAGCTCTCTTTCTCTCTAGCTGCAAACACTCACAACACACTTACACTTGTATCGAAATCACATTGTAACACTTAGTTGATCCGCATCATATCCTGCACTGTATCCTGATATTTGAAGCAATAAGAAGAACAAGGCAGCTGTGATTGTCAGCTCCCGAGGTTTTATGCCAGCGATCTAGATTGATCAAGGGCTTTCCTTGTACATCCCGTGTCACCCTTTACATTTTTGCTCATTGTTTGATTGTAGATACAGCTCGATATCCTAAGCCGTATCCTGAAAACTGTTTTTACAAACAACTAAATTAGCATATTTTTTATACACATTCTTAGCACACTACCTCACTTAACTATTTTGATCACTTAATTGCTTAGGTAATTTTTGAACAAAACACTTGTTATCAGCCACTTGTTGTTTTCAATTATATTAGTACTTCGGCGTCTATCTACATAATCAACTACACGAGGATTATTGAAAGCAAACACCTTCATCCAGCCTTCTTCTTCATACCTGAGCAAATCAGCAGTTAGCTCAGCAGACTTTCCAATAACAATCAAATGCAGCCTCTTTGCGATGGTCAAAAATGCCCTTGGCAAGGATTGACTACGATACTCTCTGGAAAACGAAGCATTCTGAAAGTCTCAGAAAGAACATCAAAAGCACCGATGTTCCTCTCACCTAGTGGATACCAATAATTTGAAACCATGAAATATATGGTTTTATCAGCATAAACTCATGTAGACCATGAATAACCGCTTGAACCATAATTATTTACGCTACCGAAATTTATTGTTCTCCATGACTCACGACGTCGTGAGTAAACACGAGCAGTAGCTACATTACGGTAACATTTGATGTTCAGCACTTTCAGATCATTGAATTGATCAAAATAAATTCCACCAGTATCAGAGTTTCGATAATAATTGTAATTTAAGTAGTCGTCAGACAAAACCTTATAGCGCCTGGTAGTTGGATTCCAAAGAATCAGCTCACAGCAAATCCCTTCATTGCAAACAAACAACAATCCATTAAATGACGATAGAATACGTAAGAAGGTAGGGGTGGACATTGTTAGGAAAACTTAAGGTTTTGCTTCTAAGAACATCCAAATTACCAGCAACTACGTCGTCAACGACAATTGACGTGTCTTTAAAGGAGAGTAGTTTCTTTCGTAGTGAATCTCCACTTCGGAGACCATGCATCATCTGAAATCCATGACTTGACAGTTCCCTATAAAAATTATTGGAAAGACATTTCAAACGACCAATATCTTCTGCAGAGAGCCTTGTGAAAATTTAGTCAACAATCACTTGAAACCCAATGTTTTCCATTTTGCAGTGAACCAATGTGTCTTTGAAAGCAAAAGAAATTGTAATGATATTGATAAACAAAAATTTTTTGAAGATGATTGAGTAGATGGATGAAAATGGTAATGATGAAAACCTATACCCAATGTATTTTATATACCCAATGAAGGTGGTTATGACTAAATACATCGTCAGACGAAAGAATATGATGCGACATTCATTAGGATTTTAATGCAAAACATTTGAAAAGTGTGTTTCCATGGGAAAAGTATAAAATTAAACACGTTATTATAATTACAATTAACCTCTTCATTTACCATAAGACGCCTTTATCATAAGACAAAACTGTGTGAGTGACATGCATTAATTGCAAAGTACATATCCCCAGGCATTTTGAATTTGAAATTACCGGCAATTTCAAAACATCTGCTAAGGTATATGTTTGCCAAAGGAAACATATGCTAAGTTATACTTTCTTGGAGATGGGCAGTGGTTTGCCCTCTTGAATGTGGGCCAGACCTTTGACATTTGAATACAGAGCAGTGGTTTGAAATTAAATGTATTTTAACTCAGATAAAAAATCTCAGATAAAAAATCGCTTCATTTGCAATCATCATTTAGTCATAACTCCGATAAAAAAAATATATTCATTTAAAGACCAGCAATACTCTACATAGTAAACAAATGCTTCTTTAACTCCAGCAGACAAAGATATTGCGAACATCTGTTACGCAACAACAGATATTGCCAACAATAGCAAGTCAAACAGCCGTTAGATTAGCAGAAGATCACCACTAAACAAATGTTCTCTTTGGGCAGACTTTACCTTTGACAGAGAGTTAAAGTAACAGATGCATCAGTATTTACAATTGAGAGGAGGAAATTCTTCGAAAAGCTCTATTAGGCAACAACAGATGTTGGCAACAGAAGCAAGTCAAACAGCCGTTAGATTAGCAGATGATGATTTAGAGCAGATGTTCTCTTTTGCCAAACTTTAACTTTGACAGATCTATACACTAACAGAAATTGATACAACATCAACATAATCTAATTAAACTCAGAGACAATTTCACTTCTACATCAAAAGTACCGATCTGCAATAATCAGATGATATTAAAAATTACATAATAATACTTATGCACCTTAAAATTAGTAAAAATAAAATGCTCCACAAACATTAATAGGATTAAAATTTAATTATGAGGATTAAAAGATCGACAATTACATCGAGTACTGAACAACGAAACTTTAAAATCTAACAACAACACCAAGAAATTTAGGAATCTGACAGCAAAAATTTAGTGCTTTTAACTTCAACTCCATCGAGTACCGAACTTCTCAATGTATATCTTCGACAATCGCCATGAACTCCAGGGAAGTACTGAATGCATCACCATCAGGTTTCTAGAAACCTGGTCTCTCGTGAACAGACCAAGATGCAGTACATGAAAACACTTCTTTAGCTGTTGAAGAGTAGCCCTATCCTTATATACTTAATCCTCAACTTGCTTCATAAAGAGCTGCTTTAAACCAAACTTTATGCTTCTTTTAATACAAAAAAAGGCAGGAAAGAACAGATCTCTAGTAAAATAAAATCTTATATTACAGTAGTAGCAGATCCTTTCTTGCGTTTAGTAGGAACTACTGTGGGTTCTACATCATCATCATATGCCCAAGTCATATATAATCATCATTTAGTCATAAGAAAAAATTAGTTTAAAGGTACATTTAATAATCTTTCTTTGTGTTTAATTTAACTTTATGCTTCTTCTAATACAAACCTAAAATAACCCGCAGATGATTGTATAAATTTCAAACAACTGTGATTAGACTGAAATATAAAGCGAGAATTAGAGTATATCACTTCAAAAATAAAAATTAAAAATTTCAAAATTAGAGTAGCAAAAAAAACATACTTTAAACGATGTTGGAACAATGATGCTGGAAACAACCGTAGAACAATCATCATCATCATCTGCTCAGATCATTCACAATCATCATTTAGTCATAACTCAGATAAAAAAAAAAACCAAAACAAACATAATCATATATATCACATTACCATCATCAAGGCAAACCACATATCCCCAAAATTTGTTCGGAAAGTGGGTCAGAGAGAGCTTCCGTTTTCTCTTATCCTTTATAAACAAATGTCGAGTATTGAGAAGAAGGGATTTGAGGGAGAGATACATTAGAAATGTGGTTTGAAAATACAAAAGAAGAGAACACGAGAATGTAAATATGAAGAGTGAAATGAGAATATAAATCAGTTTATATAAGAAGATGATTGACAGAAGTGAGTGAGTGACATGCATTAATTGCAAATTACATATCCCCATGCATTTTGAATTTGAAATTACCTGCAATTTCAAAACATCTGCTAAGGTATACGTTTGCCAAAGGAACCGTCTGCTAAGTTATACTTTCTTGTAGATGGGCAGTGCTTTGCCCTTTTCAATGTGGGCCAGACCTTAAACATTTGAATACACGACAATGCTTTGAAATTAAATGTATTTTAAAGTGATTTATATATTCCGGTTTATGATGCAGTAATGACATAAGAAAAGCCTTGTTGGACAGCCTCTCTGCCTGACACATCAGCTTTTCTTATGTCACTGAGATTTCTCCTTTTATAGAAAGTACTAGCGGTAAGACCCGTGTGCAAACACGGGTCGTTTCTTAGAAAACCATGCATACCACATTTTATTAAATAACGAATCATTATACATTTATATAATAGAAATAGAAATGATACAATAAAAAAAAACTATAAATACTACAAAAATTACATATTACATATGCCATTTTTGTGCAAGTATGATCAACAATCAATTTATAAGTACACAAACTTAAGGATTTTTTCATCCTTAAGGATCAACAATCATTTTTATGCTTTTAGTATGAAAGACGTTGTTCAAATATGTGACCACTAAACTTGCCTATGGAAATTAAGGCTGTCATCACCCAACATCTTTGTCTGTTTGTATAAAAAGTACTTCAAATCTTCATACCATCTTCGTATCGTGTTCCAATGGTGTGTCGTCTTCAGCTTTTGGCTCAAGTTTCGGCTTTCTCCCCTCACAATTTGTGTTGGTGCTTGTAATAATAACATCTCCAAGTGTTAAATCTGTTTAAATTTAATCATTAATAAATAATAACAAAAAAATTTGTTGTAACCAAACAATATATATCCATATAACATTGTTGTGTGGTTTGTAATTGTACCATGATGTAGCCACGGTTGTCGAGGTCTAATTCTTCCATGATCAATGTTGCGTATTCATCGGATTGTTTCTGAATATTTAAACATCTGTTGATTTACCAAACATCTGTTCAGGCTTAAACATCTGCTCAAGATGTTTGGCCTTCTATATCATATGTTTGGCCTTAAACAGATGTTTGGCCTTAAACCTCTGTTGACCAACCGGAGGGATTTAAACTTCTGTTGACTTACCAAACATCTGTTTAGGCTTAAACAGATGTTTGGCCTTCTATACCAGTGCCTTGTCTCTAACGGGGCTTTGCCCTTTAAACAGACTTTTCTTCTTCTTCAATAGTGCTTTCATGTCTTCAATAGATCGATAGTTTCAACCTAAAAATGGATTTGTAAAAACAGTAATCTTTAGAGGCAACTATAATGTATTGAAAGTGTGAATTACCTGAGCTGGTCATCGTGCTAATTTATGCTGCCAGATCTTTCCTCCTTCCCAAGCTTCAATATAAGGGATATTGTACGTTAACCTAACCCTATATATATATATACACACACACACACACATGGAGAAAACCTCCTAAATTTGGGTCTAACTCTAAAAGCCTTTATAATTAGTTTGTAGTAGTTTTCAAAAATAAAAGTTAAACGATTTATTATTTAGGGTGAATTTGAACTTAATCGAATTTATTTGAATTTGATTCGAATTTGAGTTTCTAATACGAACCGAATCAAATAAATCATATTTTTAATCAAATACGAATTCAGGTAAAAAAATATTTAAATTTGAAAAATTTGATTCGACCAATTCAAAAATTCGTTATCCAATTCGTTGAACACCCCTAATTTGTGCCTCAAAATCAATACGACTTCTTTTAGATTTTAATAAAAATTGATGACTACAACTTTATAACAAAAGAAAGCTCTAGTTTAATTATGAGTTGAGCTCCAAATTTATATTTTTTTTTTCATTAATCTCTATTCTTTGTGGCCCAATTCAGTTAACATTATAATTCCCACCACATTAAGCATATTATATAGAAAACTTGTAATCATCAATCACAATTTTCTTTAATTGACTCAAACAAAACCATGACTTAGATTGCATAACTTTCACCTTTTAAAGTCGAAACGGATATTATACAGTACCTGTAGTTTAGGAGGACTGCATTTTCCAGCAGTTTCAAATTTGATTTGAGGTTTTCTCACTAAACTTTGCATTTCCTCGGGTACCCTTTCAGGTGAACTCTTAACTTTGCCACTGGGATTAGCAGATGACCGGTTTTCTTTACCTAAAACACCATCATCACTAATGATCAAATCCGATTTCTTCAAATCCGCAGGCTTTATCTCAACCACCCTATTCAAAACATCAGTCCCGGTTCGATTAGAATAGGATAATCTACTCGACGCACTTCTCGAGAGCGAATTCAGCAGAACTTTCTGTTGTGATAATTTCGATGATTCTGAAGCCATTTCAACTTATCCATCACCAGTTTTCGCAGACTGTTCTAATGGTTCTAATGAGTTATTATCCGAATTAATATTGATTCTGGATGATAAACCAACAGCTTCTTGATACAAACCATGCCTAAAGCTAACAACTTCTTCCTCTAACCGTACAACTTCTTCTTCCAAAACAGCTACTTCAGCTAACAGCTCCAAAGTCTGTCAATTTTTAAAGAATTCAACATTCATAAATTGATTAATGATGAGAGTGGAGATTAATGAGAAAAAAACATAAGTTAAAGTACATGATCACAAGTACAAAGGACCTAATTTGCATTTAAAATTATTCTTTTAGAAAAAAGTTCATAATTATGTTCAAAGTTATCAAGTATTTGGACTTTAACATGCAAAACAGAAAAACAGGACTTTTGTCAGAAAAAAACAGAAAATATGTTAGATTTTTTTAATATTTGCTCTTTAATCAATGCGTATAAGTGTTTTCAACCGATGGAAACAAATTTACTACAATCAAAGATGCCACTGAACAACTTGTTGAAGATAAAAGAGACTTGGTAGTTGGGGTAAGCTAGTGCTATTAAATAACAAGTAACTATTGATGGTATGAAGTTGTTAATGTTGACAAAGACTTCCTGCTCATGAGGAAGTTAATGATATTGACGAAAGTGTGTGAAAATAGAAGATCAAAATAAAGATTTACAAAAGATTATATTGTTGATTATATCTATAAACATGGGTCTAAAATAAAGAACCCTAATCATGTTTATTCAATCCTAACGTAAATATAGATGCCAAGTTAGAGATACTTACTTGTAGGGATGATTATCTTTGAGGATAAAGATGAAGTCATGATTCCCGTTATGGTACCTTGTGTTGATGGATCACACTAGAGAGATTTTTTTTTTAGTATTGGTGTTCTTCATCAAGTTGTTCATCTCTTATGATCAATATATATTTAACATCAAAAATGAATGATGATCATGAATAGTGATCGGTTATGAAAACTCTTTACATTCTCTGTTAAAAGTACCTAAAGGGAAATCATAATTGCCCCTTAAACTAATCAATAATTACAATTACTACCATCAAGTAATTGTCGGGGACTAGTTATGTCATATTGGTAATGTTACCAAATGATCCGTAAGGCCACATCAACGGGTTATTTCTAACATTCTCCCACTTGGCCAAGTGATCATTTGTGATAAGTATAAGTAAGTTTGGCCAAGTTAAAACATTAATCAATGTTTCAAATTGAAATTGCAACAGAAAAATACAGTCATTGAGTTATTGTCAACTCAAGACCCCCATTAATCATGTTACAACCCCAAATCAAAACATACGTAAATTTAAGACCAAAATGACTGAGGTAAGCCCTTTGAAATTAATTTGTATAATTCTTGTCTATACGTCATCAGGTGCACATACGTATTTATAGACAAACAAATTGTATAATTGAGGAAAAAATAACTAATCATTCATATGTACGATATGCTATTATGTAGGGCCTTTAGTAAAACCTGTCTTTATTATGAGCTCTTAAAAAGACTTTGGGTGTAGACCTTAGTTATCAGATCCGCAAGCATATCATGAATGTAAATGTATTCGATACAAATAACTAGTTTCCTCTTCTTGTTCATAAACGAACAATAATTTTGTATCGAAGTTTAATGCAGCACCTCTCGAACTGTTACTGTTCGAGGAAATAAGGTAGCTGACTTTTCACAGTAAGTCTTCAATATAGTATTTATATGGAGCTAATAAGTTTATGAGTCCACTGATAAAATTTCTACAACATTTAGTGACAATTGCGTTGTTAATTAACAACATATTATGTCATTATAATTTAGGTTGTTGTTAACAGTTTCTTATGACTCCTCCATGAGATAGATTTATCCGTAGACATAAGGATTACCCCAAATTGACTTTTAGTTTATTTTGAACATCATAAAATCAAGGTAAGAATAATCAACCTCTTCTTATAGTCTTTCTCGTTTCTTAAAGATATTGTAAGATGCTTCACAATAATCTAATGTTCATCAATGTGAGCAATATCTAAACGAGTATAGACTTGAACCTTCATAAGGCTTCTAATTAATGAAGCATAAGGAAGTAATCTCATTTATCATTTTATCCTCTTAATGAGAGCAATATTGTTTGTTACATATATAAGGACCCACTTTAGAGGAAAGCTTGTGGCATGAAACTAATGCCCCAATGGGTCTATCTCGGTATATTTTGATATCTCTCATGTAAGTGATTTTTCCGAGATTCATTATATCAAAATATGTGTGAGAAATTATTTGACTTATGTAACATATACTTATCAAAAAGAGTGTCATCTATATAAGGACAAGTTTATGTTAGTTGCTCCCACTCATCCTGAGGTTGGTACACATAAATCCACTTAATTCATGATGAAAAGAATTGCATTAAGATTTCGTCACATTTTGATGTTTGCTTAACCCATATATGGATTTCATCGACTTAGAAACTAAGTGTTCTTGACCTTTCAGTTTAGAACTTTCAGGTTGTTTTGGACATGTAAGTCTTTGTTTAGGGAAAGTTGTTTTATTATCCATTTAATGTAGCTACAAAAGATTATAAGCTACTAGAACAACAATGATCCTCAAAGAAACCTTTTGTAAGAAAGGTAAGATGATTCTTTGATAAATAATTCTCTTCTGAGTATAACCATTAATAATCAATCTTGCTTTTAGTGTCTTAACGTTTGCTTTTGGATTTAGTCAATTCAACCAAATCCCAAACGTTATTTTGACACATAAAATCAAATTTGCTAATAACAATTTTTATTCCATTTAGAAAATTGATTGATGCTAATGGCTTAATTAAAAGAGGTAGGATCAGTAAACTTTCTAATATCCATTTCAACTTCAGTCAATGAGGATACATAATCATCAAAGTTAAACCTAGATGACCTCCATAGTTGATTATTGGGTTCTATTATGAGTTTCAGTTTTATGGATTAACTCTTAATTAAGTTGCTATCATTTTCAAGATTCTAAGTGTGTAAGAGTTGGTGCAGTATGGTGTGCAAGAGGTGTAATCGGAGTAAAATTTAATAGGTCTCTTCCCCCCTCCTCTTGCACTTCTGGCAAGTCCTGATAAGGACTTTACTGCTCACACTGACTTAGAAATCTTTAACAATTTAGCATGCTTATGGTCAACATTAAAAGACCAATAAATTCTAATAAAGAAACAAATTAATGAGTTTACTTCTTGTAGTTTCTCTGTTTGAGGATTACAAGTTTGGCAAGAAATCTGAGTGTGCCCATGTCTAAGCAACAATGAAACTTTTGTTAAAGTAGCAGTATATTCTTAAAGAGAAAAGTTGTGAAGGAGCAGTGTGTTGTACAGGAGGTACAAATTGAGGTAACAACAAGTTTTCACTCCCCTACCTCTTGCTACTCTCGCAAATTAAGATTAAGACATTTAATGCTCCCACTAACCTTTTAGATCTCTAGGAATGCTACAAGATAAGTTTCAATGATGTACGTGCTGTGGGAACATGTCATATATGTTAGACTTGATTTCCTTAATGTCCAGATGTTATAAAAATTTTGAGGGACATATTTAGAAGGAGTCATAGTATATATGAATTAATTTCTTTAATAAATTGATCCATTTGAGACATATTAGATACAAGTAAATATTATTTGAAATGATAAATGACTTATGTTTGAATATTCCTTTTTGGGATAAGTTCCAATGAAATATAATTTCTGAAGGAACTTGATTTATTACCTTAGCCATTTAAATATTAAGGCTTTTAACACATGCTCGTAAGTCACTAAAAAATGAAATTTGATAATATTTCATCCTTCATTAACCTGGTCTAAATTTCGCATGCAATTTGGTCTTAATGAATGAAGTTTGTAGATCTCATTTTTCTTTTGTTAAATTTTCATTTTCATGATAACAAAAGGTTGTGAAAAAATGTAGCATCATCTAGTTCTATCTTACAAGGTTTCTATCCAGATTGAAATGACAAATAATATGAGATTTTAAGGTAAGAGTGACTTTGTTTTAACCATGCAAACCTCACAACTGTCATAATGTAGCTTTTATATTGATACTAAATTCTGAATAATCTACAGAATATATAAGGTATCTTAAAGCCCAATTATAAAACAGTTTATTATGGTTCTTATAGTCTTAACATAAAATTTTGCCACTAATTCTCATATTAATTATTTGTTTATTTCTGGTAAGTAAACGTATAGAACTAGACTCAACCCGTCATGTGTTAATTGGAATATTATCATTAGCAGACTCAAATGTCATAAATATCTAACTACTTATCTTAGCCGGCTGTCTCATTGAATTATGGATAGTCCATGCTCATGCCTAGTTAATGGCAAAAATTTGAAGTGAGGCTTTCCTTTGAAGAAACTTATAGATGGAAGTAGTACTTGTACACTATCTTTGAATCTTAAAAGTATCCTCCTTTTAGGTTTAGTGGCGGTGAGATGAACAACATCTAATTTTCCAGTTTCATGCATTCATTTCCCTGTACATATGTTGCTAATCAACACACACATTTTCCTTTGGTACTCTTGAGTGGTATAGTTGATTCTTAAGGCAACTTATGGTATTGGTGGAAAAGTTATATGTAATGCATCAGAAAAGTTTACTGATTTCCATGTGTAAACCTTTAAGTAATGGTTCATGGTATTGTACATCATGATGTATTCACATATACCACTAACTTTATAGTAAGAAACTAGAGTAATGCATGCGTTTAAGGAGTTATTTTGATTCTTCCAAAGAAAACAGATTAGTCTTGGGAAATTTAGAATCTGGAATAGCTCCCATGATGGCAATAATGAAATGAGTTCTTGATTATCATAACAGATATAATGGTTGACTTATCCCACTAATCATGCTCTAGTTTTCTTCTGTAATACTTTTATCAGAAAAGAGCAGTAAGATTATCATATCTTAAGAAATAATCAACAATCCAACAAGAGCAAATTTGTAGAAACTCTTTAGTAAGCAAAACATTTTAGGTTTTGAAATTAGAGTGGATAAAATAGATGAGATACAAACTTAAGAAGAAACTTGGAGGGATTTACATTATGGGGTAATCAAGTAAGGCATACACAAATTATTATATTGAAGATATAGTCTACTATAACACCAAAATAACAGACTAATTTAAGGTTTTACCTGAATTTTGGCTTCGCTTTGGCTTTGACCAAAATTCAGACATTATGAACGCACATAAAAAACAAAATGTCTTGAATTTATGCATTATGAACATACATAATAGAGTGACTTATTGTTCTACATGAACTTTGGCTTCGCTTTGGCTTTGACCAAATTTCATGTATTATGAACATAAATAAATAAAACCAACTTAATGTTCTGCCTGAATTTTGGCTTCGCTTTGGCTTTGACCAAAATTCAGCATTATGAACGATATAAATAATAGACCGTCTTTAGTGTTCTACATGAACTCTGGCTTCGCTTTGGCTTTGACCAAAATTCACATATTATGAACACACATAAATATAGACTGTCTCAATGTTCTACATGAACTCTAGCTTAGCTTTGGCTTTGACCAAAATTCATGTATCATGATGGATATATATAAATCATAAGGTAAAACACATAAATATAACATAACACCTTTGGGCCAGAAATGAAATATTTATGTAAATTAGGCAAATACAAATAATTATATAAGATGGCATAACTTAAGCTTCAATGTTTAATCAAATGATATCCCGTTGGTTCAATCATCGATCATTGAAGTTCGCCATTTAACTTGCATACTTAAGTTGGGTCATTCACAAGTTATGGTCATACAAAACCAAATAAAATAAGGCTTCCAAAAGTTAACATAAGGCATGCAAATTCGTATGTCAAATAGGTTTCAAGACATAAGTAAAAAGATTAAATTTCGCTTAGTGTGAGGAACCCAAAACATAATAGAATCCCATATAGTCAAATATAGTAACCATAAGGATTTTGACATAATTTATCTCACTAAATTTAAATCAAATATATCTCAGTAGATTTAAATCAAATATAGAGATTTGCATAAATATACAAATCCAAACATTAATTGTATCCATTAGATGGTCGTAATAAAAAGTCTAATGTGGATATACCAAAAGATGTGGCAATCAATTATCCACCTCTTCAAACATAATACAGTAGGAAACGAATTCCTTTCTCTAATAGATATCAAATTAATATCAAAAGGAATTAATTAAATTCCTAAAAGGATGAAATACTAGGTGGGCATTTGCACTTTATAAGTATTTTTAAGAATTTGAATAAATCCCTTTTGTTATTTGAATCAACTAAAAAATCAACATTCACGTATTGCTCATATATGGAGATAACAAATAAAGAAAAGTGCCAAATTATATGCATATTTAATTCATGGGTAAAAATCATTTCAGTCAATTAACTTATGAATATTTAATGAATTACATCATGCATTCAATCAATTCATGAAGTGCAACTAATGAGTAATTCTAGAACAAGAAACGTCACATAATTCTGACTAAAGAAATCATTGATTTTACCATGGTGATTTGCTAGTTGTGATAAATTCAAGAAAACCGATTCAACAACCATAGAAACAAATCAATGTTTTAATGATTTTAATTTCCAGTTTCATAAGATCGACTTGTTAATACGCTTTTGCAGATAAAAAATAATTATGAATCGCAAAACATAAAATCGATTGAGCAAAAACAAGGCAACAAATAATTAACATGATTGGATTCATATAATCAACATTGCTCTGATACCACATGTTGATTATATCTATAAACATGGGTCTAAAATAAAGAACCCTAATCATGTTTATTCAATCATAACATAAATATAGATGCCAAGTTAGAGATACTTACTTGTAGGGATGATTATCTTTGAGGATAAAGATGAAGTCATGATTCCCGTTATGGTACCTTGTGTTGATGGATCACACTAGAGAGAATTTTTTTTTTTTTAGTATTGGTGTTCTTCATCAAGTTGTTCATCTCTTATGATCAATATATATTTAACATCAAAAATGAATGATGATCATGAATAGTGATCGGTTATGAAAACTCTTTACATTCTCTATTGAAAGTACCTAAAGGGAAATCATAATTGCCCCTTAAACTAATCAATAATTACAATTACTACCATCAAGTAATTGTCGGGGACTAGTTATGTCATATTGGTAATGTTACCAAATGATCCGTAAGGCCACATCAACGGGTTATTTCTAACATATATTTATTTTGAATATTGAAGAAACATGGAATCATTGCCAGGATGATTGGAACCGTTTTCTCTGAGAGTATGGAGAATCACACCTTGTTCTTTCTCTTGCACCTAGATCTCCAATGAAGAAGAGAGAAAGGTGGGGGTGTAGAGATGGCCGGTAGGAGAAGAATCTCCTATTTCCAGCAACAAAAGTGTGTCTGCCTCATATCTCATCCACATGAGTCTTGAAACAGGTTGAGTTTTGGCAAGTTGAATGTGGTTAGGGCCCAATGCGCTATGACTTATGCAGCATTTGGGACCATACCCTTTTAAATATATATATATATATATATATATATATATATATATATATATATTTGTAATATTTATTTGTTTATCTATTAATGTCTTTTGAGAATTTTAGATATCAGAGCTAAGATTTAGCATAATGATCATGCGCATAGACCTACGAGTTATCTATTAAGTTACCGAGCTTTTGAATTCGGTGTGTTTATGCTTTTTTTTAGATTTTCTTTTTCATTTTAATTAATTAACTTCCTACCTCCTTAACTAATCAAAACAATTTGAATACTAATTAACAGAACAAAACATTACATTGCAGCCTATGATATTGTACTTTAGTGGTATTTTAGGAGTGAGATAAAGCTTAGGGCCATTAGGTCTTGGGTCCGATTCTCATAAAGGGTTTTTACCATATTTATTGGGTCTCCTCCTGAATTGGTGTGTAGGCATTATAACCTAATGGAGATGGATATGATCGAGTGATTCCGCTGGTGACAGGATAATACTCCAATGATCCGTCAGTGATCCAAATTTGCCATTTAGAAAAAAACATTACACTGCAGTACATGTTCCAATGTGGTTGATCATGGATTGGTCAATAGAGTTTCAAAGATACGAACAATTCAGAAAATTCTAAGTAAGACCAGGTATCAAAAGATCTTAGAATAATAAAAAAAGGAAAATTACAAAACGTTTGATCATGGATTGGTCAATAGAGTTTCAAAGATATGAACAATTCAGAAAATTCTAAGTAAGACCAGGTATCAAAAGATCTTAGCCTAATAAAAAAAAGGAAAATTACAAAACTAGTCATTGATCACACCTCCTTTCAAAACTAGCCACCTCATATGTTTTTGGAGCGACCTTTCAAGCACGTGATGGTCTTTTAAGCGACGTCACTAAAACCCAATAAAAAGGGATATTGGATTTAAATAACCCCATATTAAATTGCGATATTTGCATGGACTAAAAGGGTGGTACGGTAAATCTCAAGGGGCGGTTTGGAGGAGAATTGAAAAGATAAATTAAAATTAGTTTTATGTTTATCAGTTAGTTTGAATTATATGTTTAAGTTTTAAGTATATGAGTCAAGGTAGGATTATAATATCTCTAGTATTTAAGCAGGTTGTAGGTTTAATTTTATGAACGTAATTTTCTGATTGAAGTCTTTTATTCATTAATAAAAAGAGTCGCTCGTGTTGAAGCAAGTTTTCTACGTTCGTGTTTTCTGTTTGTGTAGACAGAGTTCTGGTTCTGTAGGGTTGTGTGTCAATCCTGTGCAGAGTTCGATTAAACTGGTGTGTTTGTTCTGATTTCACGTGTGAACCTAATCAACAAGGTTTTACTAGTGGTATCAAAGCATCGGATGCTTTAATTCGGCAAACAAGAAGTGACCAAGAACAATAAACGATCAGTCATGGCGGAGTTTCATCTTGTTAGTGGCGTGAAGAAACTAAATAACACAAACTACAACACCTGGTCTACCTGTATGAGTTCGTATCTGCAAGGTCAGGATTTATGGGAAGTTGTACAAGGTGCAGACACCATTCAACCTAGGAATGATGTTAATGGTGTAATCAACAAGTGGAAGATAAAAACCGGAAAAGCCATGTTAGTTTTGAAGACTACGATCAAGGAGGAATTGCTGGATCATATTCGGGATTTGGCGACCCCGAAGGAAGCCTGGGATGTTCTCGCAGCCTTGTTCTCTAAGAAAAACGACGCGAAGCTTCAACTGTTGGAAAACGAGTTACTATCAATCGCACAAAAGAATCTTACTGTATCACAATACTTTCACAAAGTTAAAACTTTGTGTAGGGAGATTGGGGAATTAGATCCCCAATCACGTATTGGTGAAGCGAGAATGAAGTGTATCCTAATCTTTGGGTTGAAACCAGAATATAGAACGTTTGTTGTGGCCATTCAAGGGTGGCCTACACAACCCTCTCTGGTGGAATTCGAGAATTTAATTGCAGCACAAGAAGCCTTAGTCACCCAGATGGCTGAAGTCAAGACTGAAGATTCAGTAAAGAAGGAGGACACGGCTATGTATGCTGACTGAGGCAAGGGAAAATTTCGAAAAGGGACCAGGTCAAAGACGCTTCAATGATCGGAACAAAAATAATGAAAAAGGTCGGGATCGTGAAGGCACCAAAGAAGTAAGTGACAAGAAAGATTGATATCAAGGTAAAAAGTTTCCCGACAAGTGTTATGGGTGTGGTAAAAAGGGACATATGGCGAGAAATTGTCCGAAAAAGAAAGACGAAGAAGGTAATGCCGTTGCTACATCCGAAGAAGAACCATGGGATGCCGAAGTTCACTATGCACGAGACGAACCAGTGTATGCGTTAACAGCTACAACTAAGAAACAAGGTACTTATGTTGATGACTGGATTTTTGATTCTGGATGTTCTAATCATATGAACGGAGATAAAAGAAAACTTAAAAATCCAAAGAAGTATGAAGGAAGTCGAGTTGTAGTAATTGCTGACAACTCAAGGCATAACATTGCTCACATTGGTGAAGTCCAGATTGAGGATAATGAACCTAGGTTCAGTCTCGAAAATGTCTACCATGTGCCTGATATGAAGAAAAATATACTTTCTGTACCCCAAATAACCGAAGTTGGAAGGTATGTCTTGTTCAGACCTAACAATGTGCAGGTATTTGATGAATTTGAAACAAAGTCTAAACCGGTGTTGTGTGGGAAGAAGAATGAATCTGTTTATGTGTTATCGGTGGGGACAGCTTATGTAGACAAGACTAATAGTTAAACGAAATTTAGTTGCTAGAATGCCAGATGTTGCTAGAATATATGGCACCGATGACTCGGGCATGTGGGATATGATCGGCTAGAACTAATAGTTAAACGAAATTTAGTTGCTAGAATCCCAGATGTTGAAGTTAAGAAAAACATGGTTTGTGTTAGTTGTCAGTATGGCAAGGCTCATCAATTACCATACGAGAGCTCAAATTATCATGCAACTTAACCATTGGAACTTGTTCACTAGGACGTGTTTGGACCTGTTAAACAAAAATCAATAAAAGGAATGAGGTATATGTTAACCTTTTCTGATGACTATTCAAGATATGTTTGGGTTTACTTTATGCAAGAAAAGTCGAAAGCATTTAGTAAATTCAAGGAGTTTAAAGCCGAGGCAGAACGAGAAACAAAGATGAGTATTGGATGTCTTCGTTCAGAAAACGGTGGGGAATACACGTCAAAAGAATTCAATGAATACTTGAAGGAGTGCAGAATTAAAAGGCAACTAACATGCTATCATACCCATCAACAGAATGGGGTATCCGAGAGGTTAAACCGAACTCTAACAGAGTTGACCGGTAGCATGATCCACGATAAGAACCTTCCAGGTCGATTCTGGGCTGAATCGATGTTAACAGCAGCGTATATTCACAACCGAATCCCTCAACAAGGCTTAAAATATAAGTCACCATTCGAGAAAATGTTCAACAAGAAACCCAATGTAAGTTATTTCCGAGTCTTTGGATGTGTATGCTATGTTTTCATTCAGGATCATCTGAGGCATAAGCTTGAACGAAAAGCAATCAAATGTATTTTTATTGGTTACGATAGCGAGAAGAAGGGGTGGTGGTGTTGCGACCCTAAAACCAATAAATGTTATGTCTCACGGGACGTCATATTTGATGAAGCATCAACATGGTGGTTGGATAATTATGAGCAGCTACCGGATACACAAGTTCTGAAAGACGAACTAGACTCGTATATAACGTTAAATATAAGTGAACCAGAAACGATTACTGAAGAAGAAGTGGAACCGGTTATTGAAGCACCTAGTTCACGACAAGGTCCATGGCAAACTGGGATGAATAATCAAGGTCAGGGTGGTGGCATTCGAACAGGAGGTGGCGGAACAAGTTCTCACGAAACGAGAAGATCCACTCGTCCACATAAGCCGAATCCAAAATATGCTAATCTAGCTGTTTTGGAAGATGTCGAAACGGAACCAACTACCTTTGAGGAAGCTGAAAAGAAGGAAGAGTGGATGAGGGCAATGAAAGAAGAAATCGATGCTCTTAGACAAAATCAAACCTGGGAACTTGTGTCAAGAGTAAAAGATATGGATACGGTCTCTTGTAAGTAGGTGTATAAGATTAAACGGAAGGTCGATGGTTCAGTCGATAGGTATAAAGCTCGTTTGGTTTCCCGGGGGTTTTCACAACAATATGGTTTGGATTATGAAGAAACGTTTAGTCCGGTTGCTAAACTCACATCTGTACGAGTATTACTTGCAATTGCTGCGAGTAAAGGGTGGAGACTATGGCAAATGGATGTTAGTAATGCATTCTTGTATGGGGATTTGGATCATGTTATTTACATGGACCTACCAAGAGGTTTCAAAAGTGCGAAACATCCAAATCATGTGTGCAAGCTAAAGAAAGCCTTATACAGCCTAAAACAATCACCGAGAGCATGGTTCCGTAAGATTGGCGAGTTTCTAGAAATTAATGGGTTCAAATCTGCTACATCCGATGCAAGTTTGTTCATACGAGTAGAAAATCATAAGCTGGCAGTGGTTCTGGTATACGTAGACGACTTAATTATTATAGGTGATTTGGAAGATGAGATTGAAAAATTAAAGAAGAATCTGTGCATTCATTTTAAGATGAAAGACTTGGGTATTTTGAAGCATTTTTTGGGCTTGGAATTGTGCTACAAATCTGATGGTATGATCCTGCACCAACAAAAATATTCAAATGAGCTGCTGAGTAAGTTCGGGCTGAATAGTTGCAAACCAACTATAACTCCTATGGATTGTAATCTACAACTAAGTGCTGAAGAGGGAAGAGACTTAGAAGACGCCACTATGTATCGGAAAATAGTGGGGAGTTTGATTTATTTGACTATTACGAGGCCCGATATTTCGTACGCAGTTGGTGTCCTAAGTAGGTTCATGCAAAGGCCGAAGAAACCACATCTCGATGCCGCAAGACGAGTACTTCGATATGTTAAACATACACCTAGCTATGGTGTATTGTTCAAGAGGGAGTCCAAGGTGAAGTTGTCAGGTTTTTGTGATGCTGACTACGCAAAGGATCCGAGTACACGTCGGTCAACAACTGGGTTTGTTTTTATGGTTGGGTCAGGGGCTGTATCTTGGTGTAGTAAGCGTCAACCAATTGTGTCTTTGTCGACTACTGAAGCAGAATATAGGGCAGCAGCTATGGCGGCTCAAGAGTGCACCTGGTTGATTCATTTGTTGAATGAGCTTGGTCAAGAGGTGGACTATAAAGTGGATTTATATGGTGATAATATCTCGTCTATTCGTTTAGCGGAAAACCCAACTTTCCATGCTAGAACAAAGCAGGTTGAAGTGCATTATCACTTTATAAGAGAAAATGTGTTACTGGGAGAAATCAATTTTGAGTATGTTAATAATCATGATCAAACAGCAGACATGTTCACTAAGGCATTGACTAAAGAGAAGATGATCAAGTTCTATGAAGCTTGGGACTGGTAGAAGCAAATATTGAGAGGGAGTATTAAATTGCGATATTTGCATGGACTAAAAGGGTGGTACGGTAATTCTTAAGGGGCGGTTTGGAGGAGAATTGAAAAGATAAATTAAAATTAGTTTTATGTTTATCAGTTAGTTTGAATTATCTGTTTAAGTTTTAAGTATTTGAGTCAAGGTAGGATTATAATATCTCTAGTATTTAAACAGGTCGTAGGTTTAATTTTATGAATGTAATTTTCTGATTGAAGTCTTTTATTAATTAATAAAAAGAGTCACTCGTGTTGAAGCAAGTTTTCTGCATTCGTGTTTTCTGTTCGTGTAGACAGAGTCTGGTTCTGTAGGGTTGTGTGTCGATCCTGTACAGAGTTCAATTAAACTTATCACACCCCAACCGATGGCGGAAACATCGGGGCGCGACACTGAGTGAAACAGATTGTCCAGAAGTTTCCATAACAACTACGATTACCAATTATTTAAAGCATCACGTCCCATACCATGACATAATAAGTAGCATAGTTATTACAGACAAAATCAAGACAAGTAGTTCTGTTCTGACAACTCAGATTCCAAATAAAAATAAATTGCTTGTTTGTTTCTAGACTCTTTCCTAGCCTCGATTTCATCACACAACAAACAAGGCGTCCTAGCATCTTAAGAACCCGCCACATACGTTACAGTAAAGGTCAATACACATAGTGTAAAGGTGAGCATACAAGTTTGATAATAGCATATAGAGTTCGAAATCGTTTACGCATAACCAGCATGTACAACGTATAATGTGAAGCATGTAAGTTATCGACAAAGATCCTATCAATACCAATGACTGCGAGTAGCGAGTGCGCATCACATATTCACCACTATGAACACGTGAATTAATTGTCCTTAACAACCCCTGAGTTAACAGGTGCTGAGTCCAAACTATAGTAAAATCGTTGCTAAGGCAGGTAGACAGCAATCAATGTGTTAACATAATAAACAGGCATTCATCGAGTCACGTATAACATGCATTAGAGGTCAGCGTATAAATAGTGTTTGCGTTGTGTGTTCGATGTGATTTAGAATAAGTAACGTATGTAACACCCAAAAATGCATAAAGCAAAAAGGGATCGAGTATACTCACAGCGATAAGGTTAATGGATTGAAGGGAGCGCTAGAGCGGAATTAGCCTGAACAGTTAATGATAGCATAAGCGAAAGTCGGTGCGTAAAACGATATAGGTGAACCAAGGATCGGATGGTAATCCGATCGGATGGCAGTCCGATCGGATGGCCAGTCAATCGGGTGACAATCCGTTCGGATGGTCATCCGATCCGATCGGATGACCATTTGATTGGATTGACACCTCGTTTGGTGAGGATGTGTTTGTGTATGATGGTCTGAACTTTGAAGTTTTCGTTGTAGCATTTGAAAAATAGAGAAGTATCTCTACCTTTCAGGTCGGTCGGTCGAACGGTCGTTCGATCGGACAGCAATCCGATTGGCGAGTCTTCTCAGTTTGAGAACAAGTTCACAGCAGGACAGTCACTCGATCGGATGGCTATCCGATCGGGTGGCAATCCGTACGTACTGAACATGTTGGAAATTGTTTAAGTGCTGGAGTCCAAACATCACATGGTCGAATATCCGCTCGATCGGGTGGCAACCCGATCGGGTGGTAATCCGTTCGACGCTCAGTTCTCCAAAAAGTCTTAAGTGTGGGACCAAGGTGCAAGCCGATCGGATGGCTGTCCGATCGGGTGGCAATCCGATCGGATGGCAATCCGATCGAACGGCAATCCGTTCCGATGGCCTGATCATCTTGACACTTGGTTGTTTTTGGTAGTTTGTAGTTTTGAACGAGACGTTTTGACATCTTGCTTGAACAACAGAACCCTTACCTCGGCCCAAGTGACCCGACCGAACAGGAATCACCCAAGTCCGACCGGTTCACGGTTCGAGTTAATAGTTCATGTTCAAACATGAAGTCAATATCTCTTGGATAGAATCCGGATCTGGAACTAATACATCACCAAGAATGAGTATAAGATCAGAACAAGCTCCGATTCTATCGGGTTTGAGTGCATTGAGTGTAATAGAGTTGAAAGAAAGTTGGAAAACCTTCTCTCAATACCTTTTGTCCATGAATTCGTGTAGATCTAAGTGAAATCATTGATAAATATTGTGGAAATCCTTTAGATCTAAGTTGTTCTTGGTGGAATGAAGCCAAATATTGAAGTTCATAAGAACTCCATGATGACATCACCCTAGAACACCTCAAATCAGGTGATTTCACGGTTAAAAGTTAAGATTCAAAAGATAGAAAGGTGTAGGAGTGCGTGTAGATCAAGAAAGTACAAGATTTAGGTTGAAAACTTACAAGAATCGGGAGAAATCGAGAGAAATAGAGCTTGAGTGCGGCTGGGTCGAGTAGAGAGCTGTCACATCAGTGATGTGACATATGAGGGGTATTTATAGGGTTTCCTAAAAAGGAAAGTGGGGAAAAGGCTGGTCGATCGGGTGGCAGTCCGATCGGGTGGCAACCCGATCGGGTGGCAACTCGGTCGGATGGCACCCGATCGGATGGCAATCCGATCGGATGGCCACCCTATCGGTTGGCCACTCGATCTGAGTGTTCGGCGTGGTGAGTTTAGTCGTTTCGATTTGAGTGTTGAGTGTTGCGATGCGATTCGAGCGAGCGATGCGATGGTATTACCCATTAAATTACTTTTAATCCCAACTACTATATCTAACATACAGTCACTATACTTAACTTGCGTTAGCGTTTTCGATTCGATTTGCGATGCGATAGATTGCGATTTCGATTTCCACCTCAACATAAACATAACATGTACAAGTAACACATAAATAGCACACACACGTAAAACAATATCCAGAACACATAATTCGAGTTGCGAATGCGATAGCGATAAATCGATTTCACATGCGATTAATATGCGATTAAACCTCGATTATTAACAAGTACTCCACATAATACAACTAATGCGATAAAATAAATAGATTAACTACAAGCCAAAGAAGTCAAAACAGGAGTTGACCAAGGAGTGACAGATCGCAATTAGCAATCTTGTCTTCCTTTGACTTCAATCTTGACTTTGACTTTGACTTTCGAAACACGGGGTGTTACAAAACTGGTGTGTTTGTTCTGATTTCACGTGTGAACCTAATCAACAAGGTTTTACACCCCAACTTTCACCAATTGGTCGATAGCACTCCAAACTTTCGACTTGTACCACACCACTCCCAACTTTCAACTTATTGGCCGATAGCACTCCCAAACTAACCTAACACTAACCTTGTTTGCTAACATCAGCTGCCACATCATCAAACCAGTGCCACATCAGTTGTCACGTCATCAAAAAATTCCATGTCAAATGCTATGTCAACACATAAGTGCCAAATTAGCAAAAACTAACTAGGTTAGGGTTCAGTTAGTTTGTGAATGTTATCGGCCAATAAATTGAAAGTTGGGAGTAATATGGCACAAATCAAAAATTGGGAGTGCTATTGACCAATTGATGAAAGTTGAGGTTATTTAAATCCAATATCCCAATAAAAATTGGACACGTGGTGTGAAAGACGCATGAGAGAATTCCCAGACGCAAGGGAGAAGTCCTAGATGCATGGGAAAGACCTTCAAAGACGCCTCCCGTGTTTGAAAGACGCATCTCAGTCGTCAGACACTTCAGCTCCCAAAGACCTTCAAAGATGCATCTTGTGTTTGAAAGATGCATCTTGTGTTTGAAAGATGCATCCCGTGCTTGAAAGGTCGCTCCAAAGACGCAGATAACTGGTTTTGAAAAAGAGTGTGGTCAATGGCTAGTTATGTAATTTTCAGAAAAAAAAAAAGATCTTAGACTAAAAAGAATGGTTTAACTAAGAACTTATCATGTAAAGTCAAAATACACACACATGACCGATTCCAAGTTCCAAACTGTCAAACATAGGTGCAGGATAGAAGGGGCCGGGGAGGGGGATGGGGCGCCCGACACTCCGAACTTTTAGCTCAGTAGTGTCCGATATATAGTTTTCGTATAGAATTTTTTAGGTATATACGTTTTCGACCCCCCAGTTTTATAATTTTTTTAGGTATATACGTTTTCGACCCCCGTTCGGAAATCTCAAGCTTCGACACTGTCGCCAAAACCAGATCATGAACCCCAAAAATCCCAAATTGATTGACTTGTTTTAGTTTAAACGATTCTGTCGGTTGACTTGTTTTACTTTAGACGATTCAATCAGTTAACTTGTTTCAATTTAGACGATGCGGTTGGTCAAGCGTTTACCGGACTCCCCACGCGCAACATCTATGTCACACATCAACCAAATTAGGACAAAATCTCCACTTAAAAACAATCCTCGGTACCTTGTAATGAACGAAGTTTAATGACTAAATTGACATAACACAAAAACAAGAAATGTACTTTACTCTATATTTCATAAACTATAACCATTTACAAAACCAGAAACTCATAACATTAACCAAACATATGCATTTCGAATTTTCGATCAACATTTCAAATAATAAACTAAAAGTATATCAGCCTTCTTTACATTTCTTAAAAGTTAAAACTACTACCAAAAGAAGTATTTTAAACCATCCTTTTGTGACGACCACTAGCCGACCAAGAATTAGGCAAGAACGCAAACACCATAAGACCACCAAAAATAACAATCGGCAGCAACAACAGCATTAGCGGCGGCGGCGGCAACGGCGGCAATATCAACGGCAGTATCAGCAACGACGCGGCCAATCCCACCAACGCCAACACCATTTCGACGCTAAAATCGCTCTTCGTCTTCGATACCATGGTTTCTGTTTTTCTATACACCGGCCGCCGTTGCTCAACCGTCGTAGCAGCACCGCCATACGATGAGCTCATATTCATATTCATTCTTCTTGTTTGCATAATACTTGATATATGATCGATCACCTATCAGTTGTCACAGTGTTGTGATATTTATATGAACAATATTGTGACTAAATTAAGTGGATTTAGCGACCAAGTGGGTCGGTTGGTGCGTGAGTGGGGGCTGCTAGTAGACAAGTAGTTTCCTTTTTTGCAAGTCTTGTGGTGTGTTTTTGTAGACCGATTTTTTTATTATATTTTTTATGGGTTCTTTGTCTCTAGACAAAATCTGGCGACCCCGAACACGGTTTTCTTTTTTTTGACCCATCACGCTACGTTCGACATTATTCGACCATGAAATAATAAAATATAGTTTATTATTATTTTAGGTATTAAAAGGAGCAAATAGACATGCCATGTTGAAACTCGTTTAATGTTTATTCTATTGTAAAGTTGGGTATATTTTATTATTATTTTGTAGGGATGTGGTTTTATTCTAGTGGTATTGTAGAATATTAAAAAATTATTGAAGATACTGTTATAGTGCTAGTGTTTAGAGTTTAGAGGACGTGTTTAAAAAATAATAATGTTTTTGTATGTTTTTAATTTTGATTATGACTTATGATTCATGATTATGTGGTGCTGAAACAATTATAATTAGAATCTAGTTAAAGAGTTTTTGCAACAAACTCGGTTTCTAAAGAATATATAATCTTTTATTTAATTATTGAGGAATTTTCATAATTATTAAAAACTCACATGTTTTTCGTTATTAGTTGATATAATAACAATAACAATTGAGATTATTTCTATGCTACTTCGGTCAGTTCAATTTGTTATGGTATTGGTATGATATCGGTACTCGGTATAGTAATCAAAAAATAAAATCCAATAAATAAAGTCGTAATATGTCCAAAAGGATATCACTACGTGCTTCACATCAATAAAAAAACCATAAAAAGAATACTAGTACCGGTTTTTTTATAGTATCGACCTTAGGGGACCCGGGGTGGTGAGTGATAGAAGCCCCATCACTCGTGAAACAATTTAGCACACCGCCGCCACCAACATATATCACGCGTGAAAGTTAGCACGCCTGATATTTATCACGTGTTAAATTTCAAAAAAATGGAACGTTGGGGGCTTGTTTTCGTTGAGAACATGACTGTTTGAGGCAGGGGCGGATGTACCATATGAGAAGGGGTAGCCTCCGCCACCTCTTGGCGCTCCGGCGGTAGTGTAAATTTTGGAAAAATTTGACATTTTTTTAACGTTTTTTCGATTTCTTTACCCCTTTCTTTTAAGACGTTACCCCTATGAAGGTTTTCTAGATCCGCCACTGGTTTGAGGGTTTTTTATAAAATCCAAATATTCTCCAACTCAATCCAAACATTCTTCCAAATTCAAAAAAAAATCAATACTTCTTTCAAATCCAAACATTCTTCCAAATTAAAAAAAAAATCAATACAAAGATGGAAGGTTCAAGCAAGAGAGGTTCGGGTTCGAAGAAAAGAGGTTCGGGTTCGAAGAAAAATCCCGTACGACCATCCGATCGGACGACCAGCCGATCGGATGACACCCCAGTCGAACCACCTTTTCTCCTTTTCCTCCTTCACCTATAAATAGGCTGTCAAATCACCATTATGAGTGATGTGACAGCTCTGCCCGAACCAGACGCACGCGCACACTAATCTCTCGTTTTCTCATCGATTTCGGTACGTTTCAAGCTAGATTCTTGTACTTTCTTACTCTATGCATCATTCTCTACGTGATTCTCACTTGAAATCACACTTTTCACCGTGAAATCTCTCAGATCTGAGTTCTTGAGGGTGATGCCATCATGGTGGTTTGTACAAATTGCCATGTGATGTCATTCTAAGCAAGATATAGCTCAGATCTAAGGTATTTCATACGTTTTTACACTAAATCTAAGTTAAAACTATACTTTTCATATAAAACTTGGGTTGTTCTTCATCTTTTCTTCAATTTCTGTCTTACTTCGGTGATAAACGTGACTAAACGGACTATAGACTTGATCGGTGGTCTAGAGTTGGTTTAAGAACGGATTGTTCACTGATAAAGACGATCACGGGATGGATACCGGCATAAAACCATCACCAACGGACAAACGGGTCGGACTGGGGTGATTCCTGACCGATCAGAATGTCGGTGAAATGATGCGTAACTGTTGTCTTAATACGTGCCGTGACGTCACCATTAGATTTTCAAACTTAGTCATTTTTATGAGAATTGGTAAACAAGAAACAATAGGCCAGCCGATCGGACTGCTATCCGTTCGGACAGCCTTACTCCACGATAGGCCAGCCGATCGGACTGACATCCGATCGGACAGCCCTACTTCTTAATAGGTCAGCCGATCGGACAGCTGACCGATCAGACAACCTATTCCTCACACTTGGCCAGCCGATCGAATTACCATCTGATCGGACAACCACATTGTTCGATTCTTATTTTTGGTTCCCAGCCGGACGGATGACAACCCGATCGGATAGCCATCCGACCGGGCAGTCATGGTCACTATGCGCACACAAGGCCACCCGGTCGACTGGCCATCCGATCGGACAGCCGTCCGTTCGGACAACCATCCGACCCAGTGACCTGTTAGACACTTTATTCTATCTCGATACTTCGCCCGACTCTTACCCTATTGCAATCTAATCAGGCTAATCTCAAAAGAGCTCCCTTTGATCCAATAACAGTTGCGACTGTTAAGCAATCACTGTGAGTATACTCGATCCCCTTTTTTACTTTTAAAACTTTGGGGTGTAACATGTATTCTATATAAATTTGAATCTTTTGAATTCTAAACTCTATCCTATGTGTTTGTGAAAACTTGTGCATTCTAGTATTCTATTTGTGCTATGTGACGTTTAATCCAGGGTGTTTAGTTCCGCCTTAACAATAGTAGCGCTATAGGAGATGCACCTCCCCCATTATTCTCGGGGGGTATTGTTAGGAGGATTCTAGTTTACCTTGAGTCTTGGGTAAACAACAAAGCATCGTGATACTTGGGCTATCACTGCGTGGACAGCGACACTAGCACGGCTGAAACTATTTTTATTACTTACATTGTGGATATGAGTTGTTTTAAATCTATTATTCTATTATCAAACTTGTATACTCGCCAATACTTTTGTATTGATATTTTAATACATGTTGCAGGCTGATAAGATGCTATGGAACTTTGGAAATCAAGATAGGAGATGCCTAGAAACGTCGCCTTAATAAATTTAGACTTTTGAACAATTTCATTTGGTGATGTAATCTTGATGATGCTTGATTTTGTTGTTAGACAATTAGTATGAAATCTATTTAATGATTATCGAAACATTTTAGTGTTATGGAAATCTCATGAGCAATCTGAACGCTTAGTGCTCGCACCCCGATGTTTCCGCCATCGGTTGGGGTGTGACATCGATCTCCGAAATCAAAGAGGCTAAATTGGTGGAAATAACCGAATCCAAAGAAAGAAGAGAAAAACTTGTGACGACAAAACTTCAATGCTTGGAGGCGTATATTAAACACTTGAACGCAATAGAAAAACATAATGATTTAAAAATCATGTTATAGCCGCACACAAATCTCGATGAACCGTTTAAGTCGATCATAATTCAACAAAAACGTGAGATATGTGAAAAGTGGGGGTGGGGGATGCCATCCGTTTAAGTCGGCCTTTTTAGGTTTTTTTTATTTCCAATGTTTGGTTTTTTTAGTATGTAATTTAGGTTTTATTTAAATGAAATTTATAACATATAATTTTAGTGTTTAATTGTTAATTTATAATTTAAAAAAAAAAAAGATTGTGAGTGATGAAATTCCATCTCAAACGATTACCATTTCCACTTAAAAAAGATTGTGAGTAATGAAATAATGGTTGATGACATGACGAAACTTAATTGGATGTTGTGAGTGATGAGTGATCACCATCGCTACCCCCTGGCCCCCTAACCAAAAATAATCCTTAAATATTTAAGTAAGTTTTCTTTAGCTAATTTTCTTTTTAAAATACTAATAATGTGTCGTGTTTAAGAACTTTGTAAAAATATCATTTAAACCAACCCGAGTTTCTAAAGCTCCGACTTTACCCCTTTCGTTCCTTACTTAAAAAACTAATTTTACGTGCGTATTTTTATTTATGTGTTGGTATAAATTTGAGTTTTTCTACATTTCTACATAAACTTTTTTTAAGCAAGTCATGTCAAATATAATACGTTTTCGTGCTTATTTTATGTACATTTTTAGTTGGTCTACGTTTCATTGTAAATTTTGTTCTGAATCGAATGAGCTTAAATATAATACGTTCTCATTCGACAGTATAAATTTGAGTTACTATACGTTTCGACCACGCCACAACGTGCTAGGGGTAAAATTTCTACCGCTGAATTGAATATGTTTTTTGAGTACACGTGTCCATTTTCCCTTTATACACGTTTTAAGCTTTGTTTTGTACGTTTCTCATGTATGATTCGGATCACATATAAATACGTTATGATTGTTCTGTATAAATTCAATTACTTTACATTGGATCCAACCGCAAATGCTATTGAGTTACATCAGATATGATACGTTAAAGCCCATGTTTTTAAATCGTGTATGCATCATATAACGCTTGAATTAATTCATTCAATGTTTGCAATGTACCCGATTAGTAGTTATTATTATTTATGATTCCACAAATACAAACCCAAATAGACATAAAATGTGAAAAACGTTGCAAAGCACAACCGCCTAAATTGAAATCAATTTTTTTTTTCTTTCTATGCATTTGTTTATTTAATAAGTAGGTAAACCATCTTAGTCTTACCTTTTTAATATAAAGCGTTATCAAATATCAATTTATGATCATCAAGTTATTCAACATAATTAAAACCAGGGGTCATGGTTGCCTATTGAAATTTTAGAAGTGGGATAAGACTTAGAGACTACTAGGTCTTGGGTTCAATTTCTACAAGAGAGTTTTTTCCAGATCTCCAAAGGCCAAAGGTCTGTCGGTGATCCAAATTTACTGTTATAAAAAATTAAAACAAAGGGTGCAAACCACCAGAGCTACTAGCGAGCTACTCAAGATCAGCTTGAAAAAAAGCTCGAATGAGCCGAGCTTAAACGAGCTCGATCTCGAGTCTGAACATAAAAAACAAGCTCGTTTAATAAACGAGCCCGAGCTTCGCTTATCGAGCTCAAGCCGGCTCGCGAGCCTTAACGAGCCTGCTGTTTATATATACTAGTGATTTTCCCCGCGCTTCGCGGCAGAAATTTGGTCGGTATTCGTTCGGTTCGTTACGGTATCGACATTCGCTATAGTAATCAAAAGAGAAAACCTGACATCCATCAAAAACAATAAAAATGAATATCTATACCGGTACCGATGTTATTTAGTTGATATAGGCTCGGTTGGTTTACGTCCTATGTTTATTTTTGTCAACATTGCCATATGAACTTTATTGAACACGGCTATTGTGCCGCTATTGTATCAAACAAAACCGAAACCGACTAAACAACATTTATATCGTTACCGGTATTTATTTTATTACTTTTACTTTCGATAACTAAGATCATATCGCTATCATACCGTACCGAACAGAACAACCATACTAGTATGTATTAATTTTTATAGTTTCTTGTTTGATAACAAATATTGTGTCGCTACCGTAGTGAACCGAACTGAAACCAAAAGAACATCAGTTCGGTACCGATATTTATTTTTATTGTTTTTTCTTTCAATAAAGTGACATCGTATTTCTAACGTACCGTACAAAATAACATCGGTACCGATACATATATTCATTTTTATGGTTTCTGGTTTCAAAAGTCTTTCATTTATACAACTTTATTTGTGACGATAAATGAATATATGTACCAGTACCGTGACAATCTGAATTGAACCGTACCGGTACTGTAACGAACCGAACCGATACCAACGCCTACGGTAACGTACCATCACAATGCATGGGAAAATAACTTGGAATGTTAAAAAAATAAATAAACATAGATATAGACTTAGATTTTTTTTATTTGAAAAGTTAACGAATGTACGTTATTACTAAAGAAATCATATTAACTGCTAAATAAAATACTACTATTAAAAGATTAAAAAAATAAATATCTAAAAATCATCGATTGATATCAAATGATTAATAAATTGTTTATTTACGTTTGAAAAAAAATATGTAAAATCAATTAAAAGATGATAATAAAATAATTAAAATTTTTAAAAAATAATACTAAAAAATCTACAAACACTATTCATGGCAAGTTTGTATCAATATGTACTAGGGTAATAGTCCGCGCGTTGAGGCGGTACATTACCGACACCGTGAACATTTGATCGGTATCGGGTCATGTTGTCACACCCTGACTTTTGCGGAAGCGTATGATGCGTGACTTGTTTAATAACATTGCATTCAATCATAATAAACAACTATGTGATCAAAACGATGTTCATCCATTCATTAAGTTTAAAGTATTACAAACACCATTTATTTAAGTCTTAAACACAACCTTCGACTAAGTTACAAATCAACAAAAGTGGATGACATCTAAACTTGGAATTTACTTCTAGAAATAACACCAGCGCTCAAGATCTAACTTGTTACCTGAAATACATGTAATTTTGGAAAACATCAACAAAAGTTGAGCGAGTTCATGCGTTTTGTATGAGTACTGAAACACTTGTAAACCTTTGAGAAACTCCTTTGAAAACAGGTATGAAAAGCATTTATGAACAAATCAAATTAAAGTTTTGCAAGGACATTAAAACATGTGAAGACATAGGGAGCACTCGAAATGAGTAGGCTTATACCCTCGTCGATTCCCTCGACTATGTCGAATTCCCCTTCGACTATGTCGAATTTACCTTGACTATGTCAATTCACCTTGACTATGTCAATTCACCTTGACTATGTCAATTCACCTTGACTATGTCAATTCACCTCGACTGGGACACCGAAGCACTCAAGTGGTCACATAAGTACCATGAGTGGGGTTCGGCCGTACCCGTTAGATCTAACCTTCGTCCCTAATTAAGAGTTAATGGCATTTCAAATTTAATCTATGTTCACATGATCTAATAGTTCATTTCATAGTCAATTCATACCATTTAAACATTCGCAACATGTATTCCACCCCCGAGAGTTATAAAACAGAAAACAGTTAAGAGAAAAGGGGGACATGAACTCACTAGTTTGCGTCCAGCTATCTCGTATGCTCAAAGGTCCTTCTATGAGTCGTACAACTACCTATACATGTGCCATGTTCTATTAGACGCTTAGGTCGTGTGACGACTCTTTGTCTTAGTTGTTCATTAAGACTCGTTTTGGAAATATTGGTGTATTCTGAGTTACATCACTGATGTATATTATAATATTCCAAAGTATATAATTATTTGTTAAAATAATAAATATTTTAACTTAAATTATATTTATGAATTTTGGAATATTAGTTAAAATAATACATTTTAACTTGTCAAGTTTATGTACTTGTACTTGTATAACTCCCCAAGGATGGGTGTATTTGTATTCATATTCTTATCCTTCTGTATTTTTGCCAAGTATCAATGGCGTATTCCGGTGTGTAATTATACGTACGAGAATACGCATTTTTATGGTGTTTATTAAGTATTTCATACTTAATTTTTGTAATAACCCTTCCGGAATAATATTTCTAACAATAATACATCAATATATATTTCCAAAATATATATTTTAAGAAATATTTCATAGAAAAATTATTTATAACTTTTCCTGGGCAAAAATATTTATACTTTTATATAAGTCTCAAGAATAATATATTTTCAAGTTTAACTTAGAAAATATATACAAATCTATTTTTCACCCAAAAATAATGTATTTCATGTTTATTTAAGAAAATATATATTTTCTCCCAAAAATAATATATCTTCTAATAATTCCAAGAAACATATATATATATATATATATATTGTTCTTACCCAAAATAATATATTTTCTTCTTGTAAAAAATATGATTTATTTTATAATACTTATGA
>JARYGA010024272.1:0-61979 GCA_030545235.1 Helianthus tuberosus | reverse complement strand
GGTCTTTATAACATTCATTAACATTTGCTACGCCGCTCGGGAGTAAGTAGTGGTACCATAGGACTTGACAAATCCCATTCCTGACATCCCGGGTTTGTTTGGATGTAAGGAATGACTGAATCCGAATACAATTCTTTTGATAACCTTGACTGAAAGGGTTATCCGACTGTCTCAAGGCTTGAATGTATGCGTTAACTTACCACATAAATGTTTGTATCAATGTATCATGCATCACTTTGAAAAACATAACTTTTTGATATATTCAAAATACTTTGTTTTGTACATTTTACTTATGGTTTAAGTAGTCTTATTTTACTTACCATACATAACACTTGCTACACAATTACTTGACTACTATTGAACATGGACATTTGACATGGATATTTGACATAGACATTTGACATGATTTACATCTAGGCATCTTATTCAATACATTTGACACTTGGTTTAAACATAGACTTCTTACATTGTTTGGTTTGGTTTGATTAAGTGATTGAGTAACGATGCGTGTGTAATATGATACAAGCATGGTGGATACGCCGCTGGTACTTCCTATATATAAGTGTTTGTATGGTATTACATGGCGTAACGTTATTTGAATCATTTCAGTTTGATACATATAACATTTTATACAAATAACATGCTTTTCACAAGACATTTATTTACAAACAACTTATCTTATACAAACACATCTTTTTACATGGATATTTATTTAACCTGACATTTACTTATACATATCATCTGATCTTATTGTTTTCAAATGATTTACAAGACAAAACAAATTACAAGGTTCATGACTAAACATTTTTCTTAAACAAAAGTCATGAAATCTTATTTTTCACAAACCTATGTATCTCACAGGCATTTTTATGCTGACGTACCTATTTTCACATGTGTTTTCAGGTGCTTTTCCATAGGATGTTGATCACGATACTAGGGCGGACCTGTGCCTTAGAAACTTTAAAAGAAGATAGACTATGTTTAATTATGTTCTGAACTCTTTAATTACCTGTTTGAAACAATGTAGCACCTTTGTTTTTAAATAAAATACAACTTTGTTTGCCTTGGATTTGAAACAATTAATTCTGTCGCAACACGCCCCGATGTTTCCGCCGCGATTTGTTGTTTTACGCGGTCGGGGTGTGACAGAAGAGTTGGTATCAGAGCCAATGGTTATAGGGAATTAGGTTATTAGTAATGCTTTGACCTAGACTATAACTTTTCTAGGAACCTAACACAAGTTATCTTGTGTTTAGATCTTAAAACATGTACATCACCTATCCTTAGGTGATTACCAAAACAAGGAACCAAAATTTTTCCGAAACGATTTTTGAAAAACAATCATCTGTTTTTGAATAAATTTTTTACAAGGTTTTGAACCCTCAATTGTAAGGTTTTGAACCCTCTGTTATATGGTTTTGAACCCTTTTCAAGTTTGGTTTTTGGCCTTGTGCCTTCAAATTTTCAAAATCCCGTCAAACGTTTTGGGTTTTAAATAATGTGAACATGTGCAAACTGGAAGGGTGAATGCCTGTATTCTGGGTTTTCTGTCTAGGCAAGCACTTCGTATACATCTCAACCAGACGCAGAGACCAGTTGTGCTTACCTGGGAATTCCTGGGATGAGTGTTCACTTATAGGCGAGCATGTCTTCATTATACATTATTTTTGATCCATTTACTTTGATTAGTCACTGTGTGTCGTTTGTTTGCTTTGTGACACGGACGAATGACCACCATCTTTGCTTTTGTTGATTTTGTTCATCTCATTCTTTTCATTCAATCATCTCACTCGTTTCTTTTCATGTTTTCCTCTTTTAGAATGCCTCCTCGACGCGAAAATCCGATTGCAACTGCCGAACTGGCAGAAATCATTTCAGAGCAGATGGCTGCTCAATTTCAAAATCTCTTTGCTCTGTGGAACCAGGCCAACAACAACAACAATGTTCCATGCAAGTACAAGGATTTTAACCAGGCTAAACCACTCAAGTTTAGTGGTTCTGAGGGAGCGACTGGGCTTCTTCAGTGGTTTGAGAGCATAGAGAATACTTTTCGCCATGTGCAGTGTCCGGATAATCGCAAGGTCGAGTTCTCCTCGAGCGTATTTCAGAAGAGGGCTTTGACATGGTGGAACGGGGTTATGAGAGACCAGGGTGCTGAAGTCGCTCTCGCACAGACATGGGCTGAACTTAGAGCCCTTATGATGAGGGAATTCTGTCCTCGTCATGAGCAGCGAGCCTTGGAGAAAGAGTTTGATAATTTGAAGCAAGATAGTGGAGAGCACAGGGCATATACTGACAGGTTCGAGGAGTTGAGTCTGCTTTGCCCGACTATGGTCACCCCACTCGACAAGGCTATCGAGAGATACATCGATGGCCTACCTGACTCGGTACAAGACATTCTTACTGGTAGTAACCCTGCCACACTTCGTCAGGCGATCGAGTTATCAGCGACACTGACTGAGTCGCAGGTGCGTAAGGGAAAGCTGCATAAGAAGGGTGACAAGGGTAAGAAGCTGGCATCTGAGAAAGGGGATGGTAAGAAAGGTGAAAACAAGAATGGGAAGAATTCTGGTTCTTCAAAGAATGCTAGGAAGCGAAAGGCTTCCCAAAACTTTGCCGTTACTGCACAGGCTCAAGCTGCACCAAATCAGCCTGCGCAGCCAATAGCCAAGAAACCTTATTTTGGCAATGCACCTTTGTGCAACAAGTGTAATGGCCATCATCAACCGCACCTTCAATGTCGTCAGTGTACCAACTGCGGAAGATCTGGTCATCTTGCTGTGAACTGCCGCATTCCTGTCAATCAGAACCAGGCAGTTCAAAATCAGGCCCAACAGGTTGCTCAGCCTCTTGCTCAGCAACAAGGTCAAGCTGCACGACCTCATTTTCCTCCTGGTTCGTGCTACAATTGTGGGGATCTGACCCACTACAGGAACCGGTGCCCAAGGCTAGTCAACCAGAACCAGAACCAGAATCCGGCTCCGGCTCGAGGCCGAGTTTTTAACATGAATGCCCAAGAGGCACAGGCTGACGATAATGTGGTGAACGGTACGTTCTTTATTAATAATCAGCCTGCATCTGTTCTTTTCGATTCTGGTGCCGATAAGAGTTTCGTGTCTTTGTCTTTTGAGCAAATGCTTCGCGTGTCTAGAACGAAACTAGGCAAATCTTTGACAGTAGAGGTTGCTAATGGTGAACCCATTATTCTTGATTCTGTTCTTCACAACTGCCAGTTGAATCTTAACGACCATCTTTTTCCTATTGACCTCGCGCCTATGCAACTTGGAAGCATCGACGTTATTGTGGGAATGGATTGGTTATCCAAGCATCACGCAGAGATAGTTTGTTCTAAGAAGATTGTTCGTGTGCCACTTTCGACAGGCGAGATCCTACAGGTTCAAGGAGAGAAGCCTATCGGTGGTCTCAGACTCATGTCTTGTTTTAAAGCTCGGAAGTATCTGCAGAAGAACTATGTGGCTTTCTTAGCACATGTTACAGAAAATAAAGGCAAGGGTAAGTCTATTTCAGATATTCCTGTCGTTCGGGATTATTCTGAAGTATTCCCTGAAGATTTACCTGGTCTACCTCCAGCACGCCAAGTCGAGTTCCGAATTGATCTCGTACCTGGTGCAAATCCCATAGCCAGAGCTCCATATCGTCTTGCACCGTCTGAGATGCAATAGTTATCTAAGCAGCTTCAGGAGCTCTCTGACAAAGGTTTTATCCGTCCCAGTTTTTCACCCTGGGGTGCTCCCGTTCTTTTTGTCAAGAAGAAGGATGGATCCTTTAGGATGTGTATCGATTATCGTGAGCTTAACAAGCTTACCATCAAGAATCGATATCCTCTACCTCGCATAGACGACCTCTTTGATCAGTTACAAGGTGCTTCTTATTTTTCGAAGATTGATCTACGTTCCGGGTATCATCAACTTCGGGTGCAAGAAGAAGACATTCCGAAGACAGCATTCCGTACTCGTTATGGACATTATGAATTCACAGTCATGCCATTCGGTTTGACTAATGCTCCTGCTGTTTTCATGGACTTAATGAATAGGGTCTGCAAACCTTATTTGGATCAGTTCGTCATTGTTTTTATTGACGACATCTTGATATACTCTAAGACACGAGCTGATCACGAGCAGCATCTTCGTCTTACTCTGGAACTCCTGAAGAAAGAGCAACTTTTTGCCAAATTCTCCAAGTGCGAATTTTGGCTTAAAGAAGTTCAATTTTTGGGACACATTATCAACGAACGAGGTGTTCATGTAGATCCCTCCAAGATCAGTGCGATTAAGGATTGGGATACGCCTACTACTCCTACTGAAGTTCGTTCTTTTCTTGGTCTAGCGGGTTATTATCGCCGCTTCATTGAGAACTTCTCTAAGATTGCAGTTCCTCTAACTGCTCTAACTCAGAAGAAAATGCCCTTTTTCTGGGGATTCAAACAAGAGGAAGCTTTTCAACACTTGAAGCAGAAGCTTTGCGATGCGCCTGTTCTATCATTGCCTGAGGGTGATGATGATTTTGTTGTGTATTGTGATGCATCGAAATTAGGTCTTGGCTGTGTTCTGATGCAGAGGAACAAAGTCATAGCCTATGCATCGAGGCAGTTGAAGATTCATGAGAAGAACTACACCACTCATGATCTTGAGTTGGGTGCAGTTGTTTTCGCTCTCAAGATCTGGAGACACTATTTGTACGGTACAAAATGTGTGGTTTTCACTGACCACAAAAGTCTTCAGCATATCTTCAACCAGAAAGAACTCAACATGAGACAGCGACGTTGGGTTGAGCTTTTAAACGACTACGACTGCGAAATTCGCTACCATCCTGGTAAGGCGAATGTCGTAGCTGATGCATTGAGTCGTAAGGAACGTACTAAGCTTCATTGTGTACGTGTTCAATCTGTTATTCAAGCTCGATCCGATATTCAAGCACGCATTTCTCAGTCTCAACAATCTTGTGTTTCACAAGGTTTGATGGATAAGGAATTTCCTTACCACATAACACCTGCTCTGGAACTGAAGGACAATGGATCATATTACTTCATGGACCGTTTGTGGGTCCCAAGCCAGGATGATCTTCGTACCTTGCTTATGGATGAAGCCCATAAGTCTCGTTATTCTATTCATCCGGGCTCAGATAAAATGTATAAGGACCTTCGTATTCACTATTGGTGGCCTGGGATGAAGAAAGACATTGCCTTATACGTATCCAAATGCCTTACTTGTCTTAAGGTTAAGGCTGAACATCAGCGTCCTTCGGGTTTATTGGAGCAACCAGAGATCCCAGTTTGGAAATGGGAAAACATTACTATGGATCTTGTTACCAAACTCCCGCGCACAAAGAAAGGTCATGATGCCATCTGGGTAGTCGTTGATCGTCTTACAAAGTCAGCACATTTCTTGCCAATCCGCGAGGATTTTCCTACTGACAGACTTGCTCAAATCTATGTAGATGAAATTGTAGCTCGACATGGTGTTCCGTTGAACATCATTTCTGACAGAGATGCTCGTTTCACTTCTCACTTTTGGAGAACCATGCAATCTGCTATGGGGACCCAACTTAATCTGAGCACAGCTTATCATCCGCAAACGGATGGTCAATCTGAGAGAACAATCCAGACTCTGGAGGATATGCTAAGAGCTTGTGTGATCGATTTTGGTGGTAGCTGGGATTCACATCTTAAATTGATTGAATTCTCCTACAACAACAGTTATCACACTAGCATCCAAATGGCTCCTTTCGAAGCTCTCTATGGTCGAAAATGTCGTTCACCAGTCTGCTGGAATGAGATTGGCGAGGCTCAACTTACTGGACCTGCCCTCATTTTAGAGACAACTGACAAGGTCAAGAAAGTTCGTGATAACCTTCAGGCAGCTAGAAACCGTCAGAAGATTTACGCGGACCCAAAACGCAAAGCCTTTGAATTTCAAGTCGGTGATCGAGTATTACTTAAGGTCTCACCTTGGAAAGGTGTGATCAGATTTGGAAAGAAAGGAAAACTTGCACCTAGATACGTTGGACCATTCAAGATCGTCGAAAGAATCGGAAAGGTAGCCTACAGACTTGAGTTACCTCCTGAACTGGGAAATGTTCATCCAACTTTTCACGTGTCCAATCTCAAGAAGTGTACAGCTGATGAGAACTACTCCATACCGCTTGACGAAATTCGTGTTGGCAAAACACTGAAATTTGTTGAGAAGCCAGTGGAAATCATGGAACGTGAAGTCAAGTGGCTCAAACGCAAGCGCATTCCTTTGGTCAAAGTTCGCTGGGAAGCTAAACGTGGACCTGAGTTTACTTGGGAACGCGAAGATCAAATGAAGGCGAAATATCCCCATCTTTTTCCACGAGTTTCCTCTAAATAAATTTCGGGACGAAATTTCCACAAATAGGGGAGACTGTAACAACTGTGCTTGTAATCACTATGAACAGTTCTGTTATCAATAAAACAATGTTATTTGATCCCAATGTTTGTTTGATTGTGTTTTACATTTTTCGTGTTTTGACTTTTATGTAATTTTAAACTCTACATCGCTTTCTGGAGAGTTATACGCAAACTAGTGCGTAAACGTACTCAGTTTAATGCGAGAAATACTCCGGAACATCAACATATACTCAACATACCTTAAATAACCTTTACATAACTTAGAAATAAGTTTTGAAGGCTTTGGTATGGCAAAAACACGTTAATTCGCTTACAGGGACTAAATATGACAAACTGCGAAAGTATGTCAATTTGAACTGTAACGAACATTCCAGAACATGACCATAAGTTAAACACACCTTAAATATCCTTTACATAGCTTAGAAATAGGCTTTGAGGGGTTTGGTGTGCTAAAATAAACTTTTGGAACATTCAGGGACTAAAAGTGTTAAAAAGTGCACAAGTTTGCATTTTCGCGCATAACTTACGTTCTGAATACATCTGGACATCCAAAAATTTATGTAAGCATGACTATATTATATTTTAGTGTTCGCCTTAAGAAAAATCCATTCGTCGCGTCATTTGGTTCGTTTTTCGCGCTTATGCGCATTCCGTCGTAATTAAGCAAACATCGCGATCGTACGGCCAAACGAACCGACATTCTAGATATTTTTGAGCATGTTTTGAGTTCCCTATACTTTAACTTCATTTTAGAGCCTTGAAATGAGGTTAACGGGGTTCAAACGCATCAAAAATCGCTTAAAAACACAACAGGGACCATTTCTGCAAAAATCTGCCAAAACAGGGGCCTAGCGTGACGCGAGGGTCCTTGGCGTCACGCGAGCCCCTATCTGGACCAGATTCAGTGTTTAAATGCAAGTTGCAACCCCTTTAATCCTCAACCACATGTTTGCAACTTGCTTAATCACTAAGATTAGGAGCATATGTGGCTCCATCACCTTTGTGACAAGTGTACGCACGAGATTAAGGCACGATAATCGACAAACGATCCTAACGGTTACCCGAATTCTATAAATACCCAACACCCACTTACTTCATTTCCCACAAATCTGATTAAGAAAGCTCTAAGTTGGAACCTTCGTTTCATACCTGAGCTATTTTTATCTGGGTTAGCATTCGGGGACCCTTCGTAAGTATTCTTTCGTTCTTTTATCGCTTTCGAGTCCGAAAGTCAAACTTTGTTTGACTTTCTGCATTGACCAGTTTATGGTCGATGCAAAGTTCGTTTGAACTTCATAACGTGAGCGTGATCACGATGGTTATAGTCCTTAGTGACTATACCTACTGATTACCACGTTATCTAGGCTCAGTGACGAGCCGTAGTTTCGGGCAGAATACGTATTCTTGGGTATTTTGTAACCAAACTACTCTTAGGTATCACAACCGTTTGTTGTGATACCAAACTTATTTTATTTATTGCTTTATCGAGTCTGAAAGTCAAACTTTGTTTGACTTTCTGCGTTGACCAGTAATGGTCAATGCGAAGTTCGTTTGAACTTCGCAACGTGATTGTAATCACGTTGGTCATAGTCCCTTGGGACTATGCCCACTGATTACCACGTTGTCTAGGGTCGTAGGGTAGGCGATCTGATAAATCGCCTATACCTTCGAACCCGACCCAGTTTGGTCGATCATTAGGATCCGACCAAATACATTAGGTGACCATAGTGTAGGGAATAACCTTCCGAGGTTATACCTTATGGTCACGACGTCTAAGTAGTTGTATGATAGGTAGTTTATATGCCTTAGGTAAATTACCAGAATACCCTTTTCATACATAATTGGTAATTTAGCATATGTAACCTAAACTTTTGTCACGTAACTGATTATGTAACATGTTTAGGCATATAATACTTATCATAGGACTAGTTAGGCGGTCCGAACGCGTTTCACGCGCACGACACGTTAAAGTAGCATAAGCTTCCTAAACGGGTCGTAATGGGTCGTAAACAATTACGTTAAGTTTCATTTAGCATGTAGGCTTTGTTAAACCATATCACGTGAGTTCCAACACTCATTTGGTTTACAAACCCTAATGCTACCCAGTCTTCCGATTTAGGTCCGGTTTATTAACATAATTACCTATATTAGGTGCCGTTTGATTCCGAGATCTCTTGCATTGCTTGGTGGTTATCTTTATACAACTGAGCAATCTCAAGTGAGTACATAGAACCCCCTCTTTTTACATGTTTTCAAGGTGTCTATGTGAGTACATAGACCCCTCTTTTACTGTTTTCTAAACTGTTTTGGGGTGGAACACATGTGCCTACTTGTTACTTTCCTGCTTTCCAGTTTTCACATCATATACCGACTATGTTTGTTAGTACACTATTAGTACATGATTTACATTACTTTTCTGCTATGTATGTTGACTGATAACATGCTAAGCACATTGATTTACATTACTTTTCTGCTATGTATGTTGACTGATAACATGCTAAGCACATTGATTTACATTACTTTTCTGCTATGTATGTTGACTGATAACATGCTAAGCACATTGAATTACATTATTTTTCTGCTTTGTATGTTAACTTAGCATACTTAGTACATCGTTTTCATATGACATGTTTACAACTGCTATGACATTTGGTTTGCACAAACGGGTCTTTATAACATTCATTAACATTTGCTACGCCGCTCGGGAGTAAGTAGTGGTACCATAGGACTTGACAAATCCCATTCCTGACATCCCGGGTTTGTTTGGATGTAAGGAATGACTGAATCCGAATACAATTCTTTTGATAACCTTGACTGAAAGGGTTATCCGACTGTCTCAAGGCTTGAATGTATGCGTTAACTTACCACATAAATGTTTGTATCAATGTATCATGCATCACTTTGAAAAACATAACTTTTTGATATATTCAAAATACTTTGTTTTGTACATTTTACTTATGGTTTAAGTAGTCTTATTTTACTTACCATACATAACACTTGCTACACAATTACTTGACTACTATTGAACATGGACATTTGACATGGATATTTGACATAGACATTTGACATGATTTACATCTAGGCATCTTATTCAATACATTTGACACTTGGTTTAAACATAGACTTCTTACATTGTTTGGTTTGGTTTGATTAAGTGATTGAGTAACGATGCGTGTGTAATATGATACAAGCATGGTGGATACGCCGCTGGTACTTCCTATATATAAGTGTTTGTATGGTATTACATGGCGTAACGTTATTTGAATCATTTCAGTTTGATACATATAACATTTTATACAAATAACATGCTTTTCACAAGACATTTATTTACAAACAACTTATCTTATACAAACACATCTTTTTACATGGATATTTATTTAACCTGACATTTACTTATACATATCATCTGATCTTATTGTTTTCAAATGATTTACAAGACAAAACAAATTACAAGGTTCATGACTAAACATTTTTCTTAAACAAAAGTCATGAAATCTTATTTTTCACAAACCTATGTATCTCACAGGCATTTTTATGCTGACGTACCTATTTTCACATGTGTTTTCAGGTGCTTTTCCATAGGATGTTGATCACGATACTAGGGCGGACCTGTGCCTTAGAAACTTTAAAAGAAGATAGACTATGTTTAATTATGTTCTGAACTCTTTAATTACCTGTTTGAAACAATGTAGCACCTTTGTTTTTAAATAAAATACAACTTTGTTTGCCTTGGATTTGAAACAATTAATTCTGTCGCAACACGCCCCGATGTTTCCGCCGCGATTTGTTGTTTTACGCGGTCGGGGTGTGACATTAACGACCTGCGAGCATGCAACAAGTGTATCAGACAAAGCTGGCGAGTTCACAGTTTACGAAAACGTTTGTTACCAAATATTTATTCCAGTTCGTTGACAAATGCAAAAGTAATATTGATAATATCTCGATGATAAACAAGACGGCTCCTGATGTATGTTTTGCCCTTTCCCCAGTGCTCCTATCAAAGCACTGGGCCCGACTGGGTAATTAGTTCACAACCGTCCTCACCGGTACGGCGTGAGGGTGCCAAACCTAAGTAGCGCTACCAACTAATACCCTGTTACCTCCCCGGTAACAAAAGATGGGACTTAAGAGTGATAGAATGAGAATATTATCTAATATACCAGTTTTACCCAAAAGACTTATCCCTCCCCGGGATACCCACTGACTGTCCCAACCACCGGGACGCATGCTCAAAAGTAGTGAACTAACCTTGGATTACTCGGGAAGACTAGTTACTTGATTATAGTGGGTCAACCAAATCCTAATACGGTTACCAATAGAAATCAGTTTCATATTCAAGAAGTTCACACAATATCAAACATAGGCTAACAATATGTACACATAGTCATATTTCATGTTCCATAGTTCACATACTATTTTCATCCAGTGATACATATTCAAGTCCACAACTCAACAACATGTAACAGTTTGACTATGGTTCGTTAAGTGTGTGACTTAACACAAGCATGGCCGGCCCAATCATGTAGCGTGCGACTATGGTTAATCGTGTGCGAGTCGTTGCGTGTTCGTGGGTTAGTATCCCGTGTGCGACCCAACACTACCGGCCCACTAACCCAAAACCCAATTACTTGTGCGACTACATCGGAATTATGCGATTAGAAGCTCTTATGCGATTAGGCCGAGAGTGTGCAATCCGGTTACAAAGTTGGCCTAACAAATGGTGCAACCGAGTTCAGCTTGTGCGACTCATGCAAATCCTTTGGACTAGTGTGACTCAATGATTATTGTGCGACTGGATTGCATGAGTGGGATGCACATGAGATTTAGGTGACATAAAGTGTGGTTGACAAGTCAACCATTCCATTTTCCTTATGTTTCGTAAATATCAGTTTCTAAAACAATTAAAGGATCAAGTCAATTACAATTTCCAAAGCTACCCAACCACCCTCACCATTATCGGTTACATCCTGGCCCACATTCAACAACAATTTGAGTAACATAATCATTCTCATATATATCTATCTTTCACAATCAATCATCCACATACACAACTAAATCCGATTGATTCGAACTAACATTGAAATCCAATTGTTCTAACCTTGCGTCCAATTATTCCTAAAAAAATCAAGGTTCCATCAAACTAATATATGTTCTTAAACGGACGATTACGTGCACACACATTGGAACAGTTATCATAGAAATCGATCATTACATGGGACTTGTTAATGCTAGCTTGAATCCTAGATCATGAATTTAACATCACTGCCAATTTTCGATTCCGTGTACCCGTACCCCTTCAATCCCCCATCGCACACTCACATACCCAATCCCATATAAACAAATCATATCTAATGGTGTGGAACACAAGTGAATTGCCCCTAATCTGTTTATGTTACCAATACCTCAATTACTTTATTTATCTTGCAATATTACAAGTTATCATTATTCAAAACACATCAATCAACAAATTGTATGAAATCGACCACAGTAGGAAAAGCTAGAACAAACAAAATAGATAGACTAACCACAAGATGTAGGATTCTGAAGATGCTCTACTCGATGAAAAAAAAAGGAACTTTGTAGTGGAGAAGATTGTCGCCCGAGAGAGGATTAGGGTTTTGTGTTGTTTCTAAGACCACAATACATAATGCACTCCCATCATGCAACATATTCTACACGGGTTGGGCTTGGGTCACTTTCGGGCCTGATCCGATGTGTGGGCCGAGGCTTATAAGACACAAGAGGCAGAGGGTGTGCGGCTGGAAGGAGAGTGTGCGGCTGGAAGGATAGTGTGCGACTCGGTGTAATGTGCGACTAGGTTCTCTTATATAACTAGTCATATAATAATCAAACAACTCTTATTCAATTAATAACAATTACATATAAGTTTAACTTAGTGTGCCCATAGGTGAAACGTAACGATACTAGCTGCAAGGTTGTGAAAGTAGGTGATGCTAGCTTTGGAAGCCCGGGTTGTCACATCATCCTCAACTTGAAAGAAATTTCGTCTCGAAATTTAATAGGCAGTCCCAAGACAGTGAAGTGATGGATCAAGATGACTGTGGATTTTCCCCGGGTGCCGCAGTATCATTTCCCTTCACGTTCCATTATACGTTGTGATTATGTGAAATTGATAAACGTGCTTGATTAGGAATTGAATGGGTGTAAGTATGATTAACATTATGTATTTAAATACTCAAAAACCAGCCGCACACTACCTTCAGTCGCACACCTATCCTTGGCCGCACATCCCTTTTGGTTATTGGCCCAAATAGGCACACACCCTTAAATGGAGCCGCACACATGCATGTGCATAAGTGTGTAACCTCCCCTTTGGGTATTTATACCCCTTAGCAGCCAAACCCTAGCACCTTTTTCCGCCCTCATAATGATTGACGACAACCTTTCTCTTTGGAAGCTCCCTCTCCTCTTTCTTTTTGGTGTTGACGGCAACCTCTTTCCTCGAAGCTTTACCCTCTCGTTCCAGCACACTCTCTTGCACACAACCTCTCGGTTAGTGAGTTTATCTTTGTTTTGATCCTTGTTGATTGATTCACAGCCATGTTTAAATTTGTTAATTGATATTGGTAATTATTAAGATGAAGGTATGATCCAGGGCCTGCTAGAAATCCGGTTGATTATAGTTTAAAAAGGGTGAATGATGTTTGATGTTTAGAGTTATGATAGGGTTTTTGATGATATTCTTGCAAATAATAATCTGTTAACTAAGATCTGATAATATGCTTGGTGTTAGTCGAAGGTCTAGGGTTTATGCTAGCATCAAGATTCAATATTCTTTTGACTGAGTTATTAGATCTGATTGTATGGTTGTTCTTAATGTATTGGATAAAATAATGTTGCATGATGTTGGTGTGTTGGTGATTTCATGCAATATGACATTCATAGATCTGAAATGGGTATTATTGACAATGATTGGTATAATGATTTGCTTGTAATAGGGTTTTGATGATAAGAAAGTCTAGTTCTGATTTTTATGATTGTTATGATGATATAAGAAAACCCAGAATTTAATAATGATTAAGTGATTGATGATTGGTGCTCAAAAATCGATTCAAATGTTGTTGATGAAGATTAACTGATGATTTATTGGGTTGATGAAGTAATAGACTTCTTTATGTATAATTAAATGATGAATAGGGTTCTCTCGAATTCTGAAAAGTAACCGTTTTGATCGTGTGGACTTGGGTGATTATTGTTATGACTAGAAAACGTGTAACGTAGGCTACGGTTGAGGAACTGTAGCTTACAGAGGGGTTTAACTGCACACCACACACACCCCGCACACTGCCCAACCGCACATTCGCACGAACCGCACATCATTGTGCCGCACACTCTTGTAATGTACACACTTGGACTGCATACAATATACCTCTCAACAGCACACTGCATACTCATGTGCCACGTGTACCGCACACATCTGAATGTTGCATCACTAATGCACAACGTACAATTATATGATGCGTGGTCGCACACTTCTGCATAGTACACACCTGAAGTGCACAAAGTACAACTTAACTATGCATGATCGCACATTATCAGGTGGCCGTACACCTACAGTGGGCCGCACACTTACATTTGGGCCGTACATCATTTTTAGGCCGCACACTTATATATATATATATATATATATATATATATATATATATATATATATATATATATATATATATATATTGGGCTGCATAATTTTGCTGTGTACTCTTTGGGCTTTTGCTATGGATCCGTGTATGGGCCACAGACTTTATGTGATACCTTTAACTTGTATGTTACTTGTTAAATACGTGTAGAAATTGCGTGAATTACTTGTATATAAAGCTAATAAGTATTGGTAACCATAATAGGACTTGGTTGTCCAACTTAACACAAGTAATTAAATCTGCCGAGCTAAGCAAAGGTGAGTTTACACTTTTACTAGAAGCATGTATTCCCGGTGGTTGGGAACCTCACTTTCCCTGGTATGGGATTGCCTTAGTATTCCCGGTATGGAATAAATGCTATTTATATTCATATCTTTAGCAGACTAAACAAAACTCTATTAGAAAGTCCCCACACATTATATCGATTAATCGCCGGGGCCTGGCGAACAGGATATTAGTTGATAGCGCTATTAGGTTTGACAAACCTCAAACCGTGACGAGGAGGACGGGCGTGAACTTTTATGCCTTGGCAACTGGTCAATGATGATAGACGTTGACTTAGGCACAAACAACTTAACAGTCACAGTTTCGGTACCCCACAATTTAGTAACTTAAAGATGGGGTAGCTTCCCATGACATGTTTTATAAATGAGTAATTTAACAACGTATGTTTTTGGAAACAACACTGAAAAATCCGTGAACTCGCCAACTTTATGTTGACACCCTACTACATACTTTGCCAAGTTTTTGGGTACAGTTATGGATGGACGTTCCAATTGGCTGGAACGTGTGGTTTGCAAAGCCTTACGTTTCGTACATTTATTTAACTTGTGGTTTCAAGTTATGATGGGTTTACTTTATATTTCCACTGCTAACTTAACTGAATTTTGGAATTTTAAACATTGATTCCTAATTGTGTTAATTGTGATGATTTTGCAACTTACTTAAATGTTTCAACATGATTAGTGGCTGGATCCTGGTCAGACACACACCTCGCGGTAATACTCCGCAAGTGGAATTTGAGGGTGTGACAGATTGGTATTAGAGCCATTGGTTGTAATGAACTCAGTTTTAAAAAGAAAGACTTTTTAATGAAAACCAGACTATAACTGTTCTTTAATGCAAAAACCACAACGACACCACACTCCAGATTGCAAGGTTCATCAAACTTAGATGCTTACATGGTAATTGTATTGTCCGACATTTACTTGTGCATGATATATATATATATATATATATATATATATATATATTGTCTTTAACACTGTGATTCGTATGTGAACAAAAATATGCGAACATGATATACATTAGGCAGGAATGAATTCTCCTAACTCTAATTTGAAACCATATTACACTAAGGGCAAGGAACCAGTCGTTCCTGATCCTCGTCCATGAGTTTCCCGATCTTACCCCTGGGCTAGAATGAACCAACGAGAGAAACGTTTACTCAAGATACCTACTTATGAGGAGCCTTCTACGGGTCCTAGAAAGAAGCCATGAGAGCGAAACACCGAAGGAGAGTCATCCCTAAATCACGTGTTATTAGTGAGATAATGTGACACCTGTGTCATTTCTGTAACACCTGTGCCTCCTGTAACACCTGTGCCTCCACGGCCATCAAACAAATGCCAAACCAATGAAACATTGTAGTTCATACTTGGGATTTGTAAAAATATGTGTATCGTTTACACATATCAACTCTTGTTCGATTTCAAACTCTAAATCGCTTTCTGGAAGGTTATACGCGCACCGATGCGTAAATATAACCAGTTTAATGCAACGAACACTCTGGAATAGTGAAATAGGCTAAACATACCTTAAATAACCTTTACATAACTTAGAAATAAGATTTGGAAGGTTTGGTATGCCAAAAGCAAGTTAATTCGTCTACAGGGACTAAATATGAGAAACTGCGAAAGTATGCCAATTTGAACTGTAACAGACATTTTGGAACATGACCATAAGTTAAACATACCATAAATATCCTTTACATAGCCTAGAAATAGGCTTTGAGGGGTTCGGTATGCTAAAATAAACTTTTGGGTCATTCAGGGACTAAAAGTGTCAAAAAGTGCACAAGTTTGCATTTTCGCGCATAACTTACGTTCTGAATACATCCGGACATCCAAAAATTTATTTAAGCACTAAAATATTTTATTTTAGTGTTCGGCATAAGAAAAATCCATTCGTTGCGTCATTTGGATCGTTTTTCGCGCTTATGCGCATTCCGTCGTAATTAAGCGAACATCGCGTTCGTACGACCAAACGAACCAACACCCGGCATATTTTTGAGCATGTTTCATGTCCACAATGTTTAGGCATCATTTTAGGGCCTTAAAGTTGGCTTTACGGGCCTTAGAAGTGTCGGAAATGGCCTTAAACACGTGCAGGGGCTGAAACTGTCATTTTGGAAACTTATATTCAGATCAGAAGCTCCAGGCGGCCCGCATTATACTTGCCTGATCCTGAAGCGGGCCGCGTCCGACTATCAGAACAGATTCAGTGTTTTTAACAGCAGGTTCCAGCTGTTTTAACCACACCCACACATTCTCAATTGCTTAGTCAGATGATAAGGATCATTTTTAGTCACCATAAGGTTCCAACACTTGTACGGATGCGATTAAAGCACGGTTTCCATGAAACGATCCTAACGGTTCGGGTATTCCTATAAATACCCATCCACCACCATTGCTCAAATCACTAGAATTTTGATTTGAGAAACTCTAAGTTGAAACTATTGTTTCATACCTGAGATTTTTGAATCGAAATTAGCATTCGGGGACCCTTCGTAAGTATTCTTTCGTTCTTTTATTGCTTTTCGAGTCTTTCGAGTCTGAATTTCTGCATTGACCAGTTTATGGTCAATGCGAAGTTCGTTTGAACTTCGCAACGTGAGTGTAATCATGTTGGTTATAGTCCCTTGGGACTATGCCTACTGATTACCACGTTGTCTAGGGTCGTAGGGTAAGCGATCTAATAAATCGCTTATACCTCGAACCCGACCCATTTGGTCGATCATTAGGATCCGACCAAACACATTAGGTGACCATAGTAGGTAGGGAATAACCTTCTGAGGTTATACCCTATGGCCACATCGTTTGAGTAGTTGTATGATAGGTAGTTTATATGCCTTAGGTAAATTACCAGAATACCCTTTTCATGTATAATTGGTAATTAAGCATATGTAACCTAAACCTTTGTCACATAACTGATTATGTAACATGTTTAGGCATATTCTACTTGTCATAGGACTAGTTAGGCGGTCCGAACGCGTTTCACGCGCACGACGCGTTAAAGTAGCATAAGCTACCTTAATGGGTCGCGATGGGTCCAAAGCACTTAGGTTAGGTTTCATGTAGTATGTAGGCCTTGTTAAACCATATCATATGAGTTCCAATACTCATTTGGTTTACCAAGCCTCATCCTATCCGATCTCCCGATTTAAGTCCGGTTTATTTATATAGTTTTAGATTGCCGACTGATTCCGTGCTCCCTCTAGCTTTGTTTGGTTGTTGTTCGAGACCTCTAAGCATTCTCAGGCGAGTACATTATTCCCCTATTTTACTGCTTTCAATTGTTTTGGGGTGACTCATATGTGCTAAATGTTTTCAAGGTTTTAACGATGGTATCAAAACGATTTTCGATGTTATAACGATGGTTTAAAAAACGATTAAGACGATTTATACAAAACTAATAACGATTTCAATAATGTGAACAAACTTGTTGGTTGGGTTACATAACAAATGACATTCATTAGCAATGATCAAGCCGACCAGTATTAGGTTATGGTACCATAGGATCTGACAAATCCCGTTATCTTACTACACCCGTGGTTATGTGTGGGGGTGGTGGGTAGCGACTGAATCAGTAATTATTAATTTACCCTTTGGTAAGGGTTTGTTAATGCGAAAACGAGAAGCGACGAGGTAAGCGAGTCACGAAGGTTTGAATGTTATTAGCGACGACCATATAAGTAGTTTCACGACCTAAAACGAATTAAACGATTTGGGTAAACGATTGGTTTTCACACGATGTTTTAACGATTTGGGTAAACGATTGGTTTTCACGCAATGTAATTAACGAGTTAAACGATTTGGTTAAACGATTGGCTTCAAAGCGATATACGATTAGTTTTTGGTTAAGTGTTTAGATAACGGGACGGGTGTAATGTGATGAAAGCATGGTGGATACGCCGCTGGTACTTTCTATATATAAGTGATTTCATCATATTACATACCGTGGCGTTATTTGGTTCACTTGGGTAAACGATTTTCAAACGATGTCACATAAACGAGGTTTTCGATATGATATAAATTATACGAGTTTTTAACGAGATTTATTAACAAGTTTTATTAACGATTTATTTCGAGATGTTTCACAATTTGCTTTACTAAAACAAATGTTTTTGGGTTAAGAGTCATGGCTACGAGGTTTTATAAACTATAACCCGCTTGATTTGAGTTGGTTAATTAAGTTGCAATATTATACACTTTTCAAAACAAGGTTTTTAATAAAGTATTGCAACATCTAAACTAGCCATGATTTCGACACTCCTACAAAACCAATGTATTCGCCAGCATTTCTTTGCTGACCTCGTTTTCACATGTGTTTCAGGTATTGTTGAAAGATATCGATTGATAGGATGCATGCTCACATAGGACTGAACAAGGCCTTAGTGACTCAATAACAATGATAGACTATGTTTAAATTGTGTATTTAGATTTCCAGACGATGTAATTATTCAAGGTTTAATAAAACGAAACACTTTTTGTATCCATGGTTATGAAACAATGATTCTGTTGCAACACGCCTCGATGTTTCCGCCGCGATTTGTTGTTTTACGCGGTCGGGCGTGACAGAAAAGTTGGTATCAGAGCCAATGGTTATAGGGAATTAGGTTATTAGTAATGCTTTGACCTAGTCTATAACCTTCTTAGGACCCTAACGTGAGTTTACTTGCGTTTAGTCATAAAACGATACCGTCACCTATCCTTAGGCGACGACCACAACAAGAACATAAATTTCAAAACCGCTTTGAAAACTAATCATCTGTTCTAGGATGATTGATTACTAGGTTTTGAACCCTCTATTATATGGTTTTGAATCCCTTTGGGTTTTCAAAAATCTCGTCAAAGTTTTGGGTTTTAAATAATGTGAACACGTGCAAACTGGAAGGGTGAATGCCTGTATTCTGGGTTTTCTGTCTAGGCAAGCACTTCGTATATATCTCATCAGACGCGAGACTAGTTGTGCTTACCTGGGAATTCTTGGGATGAGTGTTCACTTATAGGCGAGCATGTCTTCGCGATACATTATTTTTTACCTATTTACTTTGATTAATCACCAGGGTCGTTTGTTGCTTTGTAGTAACAAACAAATGACCACTATCCTTGCTTTCATCAGATTTGTTCATCTCATTCTTTTCGTCTAATTCTCTCACTCGTTTCATTTCATGTTTCCTCTTTTAGACAATGCCTCCTCGACGCGATGCTCGAACCGATGCTCGGACTTTTACTATTGAAGAACTCGCAGCCCTGATCTCTCAGCAGGTGGCTGCTGTGCTTCCCGGGGTTGTAACCCAAGTCCACGTGATATACAACAACGGCAATAATAACAACAACAACGTTCCATGCAAATACAAGGATTTTAACCAGGCTAAACCACTCAAGTTTAGTGGTTCTGAAGGAGCGACTGGGCTTCTTCAATGGTTCGAGAGCATTGAGAATATTTTCCGCCATGTGCAGTGTCCTGACAATCGCAAGGTCGAGTTTTCTTCGAGTGTGTTTCAGAAGAGGGCTCTCACATGGTGGAACGGGGTTATGAGGGATCGTGGTGCAGAAGTTGCTCTAGCACAGACATGGGCTGAACTTAGGGCCCTTATGATTAGGGAATTCTGTCCTCGTCATGAGCAGCGAGATTTGGAGAAGGAATTTGATGAGTTGAAGCAAGATAGTGGTGAGCACAGGGCGTATACTGATAGGTTTGAGGAGTTGAGTCTGCTTTGCCCGACAATGGTTACCCCACTCGACAAGGCTATCGAAAGCTACATCGACGGCCTACCTGACTCGGTACAAGACATCCTTACTGGTAGTAGCCCTACCACACTCCGTCGGGCGATCGAGTTAGCTGCGACATTGACTGAGTCGCAGATTCGGAAGAATAAGTTACACAGAAAGGGTGACAAGGGTAAGAAGCAGGGGTCTGACAAAGAGGATAGCAAGAAAGGTCAAAACAAGAAGGGTAAGGAAGGTGAGACGTCAAAGAAATCAAAGAAGCGGAAGGGTGCCCAAAATTTTGCTGTTACAGCACAGACTGCTCAGAACTTGCAAAACCCACCGGCACAGCCATCTGCAAAGAAGGCATATGCTGGTACCGCACCACATTGTGCCCGTTGCAACGGTCATCACGTTGCACAACAAGATTGCAAGAAATGCACAACGTGTGGTAGACTTGGGCATTTGGCCAATGTTTGTCGTCTGGGACAAAATCAGGCTGCTCAGGTTCAAGCTCCGGTTCAAGGGAATGCTGCGAGATTCCCACTGGGGTCATGTTTCAACTGCGGAGAGATTGGTCACTTCCGCCACAACTGTCCGAGACTGGTGAATGCAAACGCTAACGCAAACCCAAATGCGAACGTCAACGTCAATGTGAATCCAGCACGTGGTCGAGTGTTTAACATCAATGAGGCACTCAATGATGAAGGAGTGAACAATTAGAATTTTGTTTTTCCTCTGGTTGTTATCTTGTAACATTTAAAGACAATGCGGTTGTTATATAAATAAAAATTTGTGGTTTTATTTTTTTAACTAATGCAATTGTATAAATGTTTGATCCAACCTTATGATGTCAACACAAAGACAAAACTACTCGTGTGGTTCTGTCATTTTTATGATCACTTGTGATCTCTCTAAGAACCTCAAACATTTGTTTCTTTTAAATCTAAAGTATCTTATCGTCTTGCACCGTTCGAGATGCAAGAATTATCAAAACAGCTTCAAGAGTTGTCTGATAAAGGATTCATCCATCCGAACTTTTCACCTTGGAGAAACTCATGTCCTCTTTGTGAAAAGGAAAAAAATGGATCTTTTCGAATGTATATCGATTAACGTATGCCTGGTAAGCTTACCATCAAGAATCAATATCCCCTACCTTAAATCAACGATTTCTCCGATCAACTGTATAGCGTTTCATGCTTTTCCAAGATCGAATTGCGTTTTGGGTATCATCAACTTTGTATTCTCAAAGAAGATATTCCCAAAACGGTTTTCTGCACGAAGTATGGCCATTACGAGTTTATAGTCATGCCTTTTGGGTTGACAAATGCTCCAGCCATCTACATGGACTTAATAAATAGAGTCTGCAAGCCTTATTTTGGATCAGGTCGTCATTGTTGTTATTGATGACATCTTGATCTATTCATGTCCCGAGCCGATAACGATCAACACCTTCATTGACACTAGAACCCTTAAAGAAGGAACAAACTTTTCGCTAAATCCTCCAAGAGGAAATTTAGGCTTAAAGGAATTCAGTTTTTGGGTCATGTAGTCAACAAGCAGGGTATTCATGTGGATCCATCCAAATTGATGCAATTAAGGATTTGATTCCTAGTATGCTTTAAATACCCGTGTCCTAACAAATTTAAAGGTCAAATTAAACAATTATGCGAATACGCGATTATGCGATTATGTGATATGTGTTTATGTGTTCTTCTCTATGTTTTTGTGTGATACGATTTTCAAATCCTCATAGAATCTTTCATATCTTCATATGAGGGATTCATACTAGGATATTTAAAAGGTACTACCTTAAATCCTTATGGGCTTCTACTTGGTAGTTAAGACCCTTGGGTTATATAGTACCACTCCTTGATTCAGACTAGACCCTTTAGTGGTTTAGTCAAAAAGATTGATTCACAATTTGGTTAAGGGACGACATCTAGTGATGTAGCTGGACAGACTCCTTGATAGTCTATTTTGATCATTTATTGATTTAGTCAAAAGGACTCTAAGGCGGTCTAGTCACACTCATCACAGGATTGTTCATTTGGTTTTACCCTACATATTATAAAATAGACTGTGTGAACTGTGCAAGGAATTGTCTAATTATGGACGCGTACATAATTGTGAGATTCAGTGCACGGTAACCACAGTAAGATTTATTATGTGTAAGAACCGATAGTGACAAAAAATAACGAAATGAGAACGATGTAATGGAGGTACGGTGGACGCACCAATGACGCTTCATATACTTGTATATAAGTATCCCTCTTACATTGCAATCATGATGTTATTAAAGATTACTAGAAGTTCATAACCCTAACCAATGTTGTTCGATCTTTTCAACTTCATGTTTTCAAGCTCTCACAAGTTTCCTCTAAATAAATTTCGGGACGAAATTTCCTAAAGTAGGGGAGACTGTAACACCTGTGCCTCCTGTAACACCTGTGCCTCCACGGCCATCAAACAAATGCCAAACCAATGAAATATTGTAGTTCATACTTGGGATTTGTAAAAATATGTGTATCGTTTACACATATCAACTCTTGTTCGATTTCAAACTCTAAATCGCTTTCTGGAAGGTTATACGCGCACCGATGCGTAAATATAACCAGTTTAATGCAACGAACACTCTGGAATAGTGAAATAGGCTAAACATACCTTAAATAACCTTTACATAACTTAGAAATAAGATTTGGAAGGTTTGGTATGCCAAAAGCAAGTTAATTCGTCTACAGGGACTAAATATGACAAACTGCGAAAGTATGCCAATTTGAACTGTAACAGACATTTCGGAACATGACCATAAGTTAAACATACCATAAATATCCTTTACATAGCCTAGAAATTGTCAAAAAGTGCACAAGTTTGCATTTTCGCGCATAACTTACGTTCTGAATACATCCAGACATCCAAAAATTTATGTAAGCACTAAAATATTTTATTTTAGTGTTCGGCATAAGAAAAATCCATTCGTTGCGTCATCTGGATCGTTTTTCGCGCTTATGCGCATTCCGTCGTAATTAAGCGAACATCGCGTTCGTACGACCAAACGAACCAACACCCGGCATATTTTTGAGCATGTTTCATGTCCACAATGTTTAGGCATCATTTTAGGGCCTTAAAGTTGGCTTTACGGGCCTTAGAAGTGTCGTAAATGGCCTTAAATACGTGGAGGGGCTGAAACTGTCATTTTGGAAACTTATATTCAGATCAGAAGCTCCAGGCGGCCCGCATTAAACTTGCCTGATCCTGAAGCGGGCCGCGTCCGACTATCAGAACAGATTCAGTGTTTTTAACAGCAGGTTCCAGCTGTTTTAACCACACCCACACATTCTCAATTGCTTGGTCAGATGATAAGGATCATTTTTAGTCACCATAAAGTTCCAACACTTGTACGGATGCGATTAAAGCACGGTTTCCATGAAACTGTAACACCTGTGCCTTCACGGCCATCAAACAAATACCGAACCAATGAAATATTATATTTCATACTTGGGAATTGTAAAAATATGTGTATCATTTTGCACATATCAATTCTTGTTCGATTTCAAACTCTAAATCGCTTTCTGGAAGGTTATACGCGCACTAATGCGTAAATATAACCAGTTTAATGCAACAAACACTCCGGAATAGTGAAATAGGTTTAACATACCTAAAATAACCTTTACATAACTTAGATATAAGTTTTGGAAGGTTTGGTGTGGTGAAATCAAAGTTAATTCGCTTACAGGGACTAAACTTGACAAACTGCGAAAGTATGCCAATTTGAACTGTAACAGACATTCCGGAACATGACCATAAGTTAAACATACCATAAAAATCCTTTACATAGCTTAGAAATAGGCTTTGAGGGGTTCGGTGTGCTAAAATAAACTTTTGTGTCATTCAGGGACTAAAAGTGTCAAAAAGTGCACAAGTTTGCATTTTCGCGCATAACTTACGTTCTGAATACATCTGGACATCCAAAAATTTATGTAAGCATGACTACATTATATTTTAGTGTTCGCCTTAAGAAAAATCCATTCGTCGCGTCATTTGGATCGTTTTTCGCGCTTATGCGCATTCCGTCGTAATTAAGCGAACATCGCGTTCGTACGACCAAACGAACCATCACCCGGCATATTTTTGAGCATGTTTTGAGTTCCCTATACTTTAACTTCATTTTAGAGCCTTGAAATGAGGTTAACGGGGTTCAAACGCATCGAAAAAGGGCTTAAAACACAACAGGGACCATTTCTACCATTTTAGAAACATTTCTGAATCAGATGGGTCAGTGGCGTAGCGCGACGCCTAAAGCCTTACCAGTCGCGCTACGCGACTGCCTATTCTGGACCAGATTCCATGTTCTAAACACAAGTTGCAACTAATTGATTCTTAACCACATGTTTTAAGTTGATGTGTCACTAAGATAAGGAGCATATGTGGCTCCATAACCTTTCCGACAAGTGTACGCACGAGATTCGATCACGTTATTCAAGAAACGATCTTAACGGTTACCCGAAATCTATAAATACCCCACCCCCTTTTCTTCATTTCTCACAAATCTGATCATTTGGGCTCTAAGTTGGAACCTTCGTTTCATACCTGAGCTATTTTGATCTGGGTTAGCATTCGGGGACCCTTCGTAAGTATTCTTTCGTTCTTTTCCTTATTTTTACTGCTTTTCGAGTCATAAAGTCAAACTTTGTTTGACTTTCAGCGTTGACCAGTAATGGTCAATGCGAAGTTCGTTAGAACTTCGCAACGTGATTGTAATCACGATGGTCATAGTCCCTTGGGACTATGCCTACTGATTACCACGTTGTCTAGGGTCGTAGGGTAGGCGATCTAATAAATCGCCTATACCTTCGAACCCGACCCAGTTTGGTCGATCATTAGGATCCGACCAAACACATTAGGTGACCATAGTAGGTAGGGAATAACCTTCCGAGGTTATACCCTATGGTCACATCGTTTAAGTAGTTGTATGATAGGTAGTTTATATGCCTTAGGTAAATTATCAGAATACCCTTTTCATGTATAATTGGTAATTAAGCATATGTAACCTAAACCTTTGTCACATAACTGATTATGTAATATGTTTAGGCATATAACACTTGTCATAGGGCTAGTTAGGCGGTCCGAACGCGATTCACGCGCACGACGCGTTAAAGTAGCATAAGCTTCCTAAACGGGTCGTAATGGGTCGTAAACAATTATGTTAGGTTTCATTTAGTATGTAGGCTTTGTTAAACCAAATGACACGAGTCTCTACACTCGTTTGGTTTACAAACCCTAATACTACCCGATCTTCCGATTTAGGTCCGGTTTATTAATGTAGTTACCTATAGTAGGTGCCGTTCGATTCCGTGATCTCTAGCTTTGCTTGGTGGTTATCCTAGGACTTCTGAGCAATCTCAAGTGAGTACATAGACCCCTCTTTTACTGTTTTCCAAACTGTTTTGGGGTGGAACACATGTGCCTACTTGTTACTTTCATGCTTTCCTGTTTTCACATCATATACCGACTATGTTTGTTAGTACATTATAGTACATGATTTCATTACTTTTCTGCTATGTATGTTGACTGATAACATGCTAAGCACATTGATTTACAATACTTTTCTGCTATGTATGTTGACTGATAACATGCTTAGTACATTGTTTTACATGACTTTTCTACTTTGTATGATGACTTTGCATACTTAGTACATTGTTTTATACTGCATCTCTGTTGCATATGTTCCAGTAACATATGGACACATTGTTTTATAGCTCTACCCTGTATGTTTACTCTAGCATACTAGGTACATTATCTTCATAAAACATGCTTACATTTTGGTATGACATTTGGTTTGTTTAAACTATACTATACATTCATTAACACCGATCATGCCGCTCGGTAGTAGGTAGTGGTACCATAGGACTTGACAAATCCCGTTCCGGGCATCCCAGGGAAAGGGGATGAAAGGAATGACCGAATCCGAATACATATTCTCTTGATAACTCACTTTTACATAGTTATCCGTCTGTCTCAAGGCTTGGATGTATGAATTTTCACAATACCGCATAAATGTTCATATTCAGTATAGCATGCATATATCTTACAAAACATAACTTTGATTTAAACCAAGTTTTACTTCAATACTTTGTTTTGTACATTTTTACTTATGGTTTAAGTAGTCTAAATTTTACTTACCATACATATCATTTTGGTTATACATTACTTGACTACTCTTGGACTATAGACATTTGACATGGATACTTGACATAGACATTTGACATGGATATTTGACATAGACATTTTGACATGATTTACATCTTGACATGAACATTTTACATTGTTTGGTTTGGTTTGATTAAGTGATTAAGTAACGATGCGTGTGTAATATGATACAAGCATGGTGGATACGCCACTGGTACTTCCTATATATAAGTGTTTGTATGGTATTACATGTCGTAACGTTATTTGAATCATTTCAGTTTGAGACATAGAACATTTCATACAAATAACATACTTTTCACAAGACATTGATTTATAAACAACTTATCTTATACAAACACATTTTTCTTGGTTATTCATTTAACCTTACATTTATTTATACTTATCATCTGATCTTATCGTTTTTCAAATGATTTAAAAGACAAAGCAAATAACAAGGTTCATGACTAAACATTTTCTCAAACATAAGTCATGAATCTTATTTTCACAAAACCTATGTATCTCACAGGCATTTTTATGCTGACGTACCTATTTTCACATGTGTTTTTCAGGAGCTGTTGCATAAGATAATCAAGACACACATAGACAGACTTGGGCTTTAGTGACAATAAAAGATGCAAGACTAGTTAATTATGTTGTATTTCCTTGTTTGTTAAGACATTGTAACACTTTTAATGAATAAAACGAAACTTCAATTGCCATGGATTTGAAACATTAATTCTGTTACAACACTCCCCGATGTTTCCGCCACGTTTGGTATGTTCTACGTGGTCGGGGTGTGACAGAAAAGATGGTATCAGAGCCAATGGTTATAGGGAATTAGGTTATTAGTAATTAGTAATGCTTTGACCTAGTGTATAACCTTCTTAGGACCCTAACGCGAGTTTACTTGCGTTTAGTCATAAAACAATACCGTCACCTATCCTTAGGCGACGACCACAACAAGAACATAAATTTCAAAACCGCTTTGAAAACTAATCATCTGTTCTAGGATGATTGATTACTAGGTTTTGAACCCTCTATTGTAAGGTTTTGAACTCTCTGTTATATGGTTTTGAACCCCTTTGAGTTTTCAAAACTCTCGTCAAGGTTTTGGGTTTTTAATAATGTGAACACGTGCAAACTGGAAGGGTGAATGCCTGTATTCTGGGTTTTCTGGCTAGGCAGGCACTTCGTATACATCTCATCTGACGCGAGACCAGTTGTGCTTACCTGGGAATTCTTGGGATGAGTGTTCACTTATAGGCGAGCATGTCTTCGCGATACATTATTTTTGACCCATTTACTTTGATCAGTCACCGTCTCATTTGTTTGCCTTAGGTAACAAACAAATGATCGCAATTTTCATGCGTTATCTTTCTGTTTTGATTGTCCAATAATCTTTCACCTGTTTCCCCCTATGCCTTTCTTTTTCTTCAAGAATGTCTCTTCATCACGATGACGCTCAGATATCTGAGCAAGCAGCCAAATTCACTCAGCGAATAGGCGAAGTAGTCCTGAAGACTGTTGAATTAGCTACTGCCATGTATCATCTCTAGGATGAAGCCACTCGAGAGTCACCAAGACAGGCAGGACCTAGTCAGGCGACAACACCATCAGCCAATAAACCAATCGAGGAATCAAAGACCATGGATGAACGATCCCCTAAGAAGTCAAAGAAGCGAAAGGCTTCTCAGAACTTCGCCATGGTCGCTCACAATGGTAAAACAGTCCCTAACCAACCAGCTCAACCCCCTACAAGGAAGCCATACAATGGAACTGCACCCTTGTGCAACCAATGTAGCCTTCATCATCATGCTAGTGTGAGGTGCCGCAAATGCCAGATTTGGGGACTTATAGGTCATACAGCAAGGGTTTGCCCAACTGCAGCTGTACCAAATCAAGCTGGCGACAATCCTGCTCAAGCTCGTTTCTCACGAGGATCTTGCTACAACTGTGGCGAGATGGGCCATTTCCAAAGGGATTGCTCAAAGCTTGTTAATGCAAATCCAACCCTTGGATGAGCATTCGGCTGAACAAAGGATGTTGCTGTCTCATGCCTTTGTTTCTTTTGTTTTCGTGTATTGTGAAACAATATGTCTTGTTCATAAATAAAAATCGTTGTTCACAAATTCTGATATACAAGTATAGTTACATGTGTGTATGATTTTCCTATGATACCTACATCAAGGAACTATGTACCTTACAAAACTACTCTTGTGATTTCTCTCTTTCAAATGATTGCTCATGATCCCCTCAAAAATTTTAAGTACTCGTTTCACTCTAAGAAACAAAGTACAGAAAATTAAGTGACATTATGAGTAATCGTGCTTTTCGCACATCTGTGCCTTTAAATCCTTGGTTAGATAACTAAGGGTATTTTCAAATCTCATACCCATTACGTTTTGATTTTTCAACATACACAGTACCAGTATTTCAAAACAATCTTCATGATCTCAAAACATTTCATATAGTTTGAAAACAATTTTTCTAGATGCATTGTCTATGTTATTTCAAAAACATTGGCCATGTTATCAAAACCAACCTTTCTAATTTCAAAATATTTCATATAGTCTGAAGACAATATTAACACAATACATTTTCTGATCAAGTGCATGATTTCGAAAAGCATCATTCATGTCTTTCAAAAACCTTATACATAATTTCAAAATTCATCTCGCATGATTTTAAAACATTTTTATAAATATACCTATATAATACACCTACTTTATGATTTCCAAAAAGTATTATATATAAGGTTTCAAAAACGTTAAACACATTTTTCTTAAAGGAACCCCATGCATAGTATTCAAAAATATTTTCCTCATACATTGACTTAACTTTCAAATTCCGCTTCATATGTCGCCTTGACATATCAGGCATCTCAACTTCATAAGCATTTTACTTCATGTTTTGACTTAAGCACGTCCCGTGCAAGATTTCAAAACATCTCCAACTTCTAAAACCCCTATGGGATCTTTTTATTTTCACAATTAGATCCTTGTGGATAATTGTCATACAAATCAGAGTCCTTAATTGGATTCCTTACGTACCTAAATTCGAACATTTCGGTTCCTTATAATCGAAATCGGATTTTTCTTTTAAAAAAAAAAATCTTTCTATCTTTATAGATAGATTCTTGATAATGTTTAAAGTACCAAATGAAATCCACGAGATGGATTCCTAGTGTGCTTTAAATACATGTGCTTTGTTAGCAGAACGAACTTCTAGTTAAACAATTTTGTGGTTATGTGACTATGTGTTTATGCATCTTATGTTTTCTTTTATGCATTTTTGTGTTTTTATACTCTGGATAATTCGTTATCCAAATCCTCGTAGAATTTTTCATATCTTCATATGAGGGATTCGTAGTAGGATATTCAAAAAGGTACTGCTTTAAATCCTTAATGGGCTTCTATGTAATAGTTAAGACCCTTGGATTGATATAGTACTACTCCATGATTCATAAGGGACCCTTTAGTGGTCTAGTCAAAAAGATTGATTCACAATTTGGTTAAAGAATGACATCTAGTGATGTAACTGAACAGACTCCTTGATAGTCTATTTAAATCATTTATTGATTTAGTCTAAAGGACTCTATGGCAGTCAAGTTACACTCATCACAGGATTATTCATTTGGTTTTACACTACACATTATAAAATAGACTGTGCGGACTGTACAAGGAACTACGTAATTATGGAGGCCTATATAATTATGAAATTCAATGCACAGAAACCCAGTAAGATTTATTATGTGTAAGAACCGATAGCGACAACAATAACAAAATGATAACGATGTAATGGAGGTACGGTGGACGCACCAATGACGCTTCATATACTTGTATATAAGTGTCCCTCTTACATTGCAAACATAATGTTATTAAGGTTACTAGAAGTTCAAGAACCCTAACCAATGTTGTTTGATCTTTTCAACTTCATGTTTTAAACTCTCACAAGTTTCCTCTAAATAAATTTCGGGATGAAATTTCCTAAAGTAGGGGAGACTGTAACACCTGTGCCTTCACGGCCATCAAACAAATACCGAACCAATGAAATATTATATTTCATACTTGGGAATTGTAAAAATATGTGTATCATTTTGCACATATCAATTCTTGTTCGATTTCAAACTCTAAATCGCTTTCTGGAAGGTTATACGCGCACTAATGCGTAAATATAACCAGTTTAATGCAACAAACACTCCGGAATAGTGAAATAGGTTTAACATACCTAAAATAACCTTTACATAACTTAGATATAAGTTTTGGAAGGTTTGGTGTGGTGAAATCAAAGTTAATTCGCTTACAGGGACTAAACTTGACAAACTGCGAAAGTATGCCAATTTGAACTGTAACAGACATTCCGGAACATGACCATAAGTTAAACATACCATAAAAATCCTTTACATAGCTTAGAAATAGGCTTTGAGGGGTTCGGTGTGCTAAAATAAACTTTTGTGTCATTCAGGGACTAAAAGTGTCAAAAAGTGCACAAGTTTGCATTTTCGCGCATAACTTACGTTCTGAATACATCTGGACATCCAAAAATTTATGTAAGCATGACTACATTATATTTTAGTGTTCGCCTTAAGAAAAATCCATTCGTCGCGTCATTTGGATCGTTTTTCGCGCTTATGCGCATTCCGTCGTAATTAAGCGAACATCGCGTTCGTACGACCAAACGAACCATCACCCGGCATATTTTTGAGCATGTTTTGAGTTCCCTATACTTTAACTTCATTTTAGAGCCTTGAAATGAGGTTAACGGGGTTCAAACGCATCGAAAAAGGGCTTAAAACACAACAGGGACCATTTCTACCATTTTAGAAACATTTCTGAATCAGATGGGTCAGTGGCGTAGCGCGACGCCTAAAGCCTTACCAGTCGCGCTACGCGACTGCCTATTCTGGACCAGATTCCATGTTCTAAACACAAGTTGCAACTAATTGATTCTTAACCACATGTTTTAAGTTGATGTGTCACTAAGATAAGGAGCATATGTGGCTCCATAACCTTTCCGACAAGTGTACGCACGAGATTCGATCACGTTATTCAAGAAACGATCTTAACGGTTACCCGAAATCTATAAATACCCCACCCCCTTTTCTTCATTTCTCACAAATCTGATCATTTGGGCTCTAAGTTGGAACCTTCGTTTCATACCTGAGCTATTTTGATCTGGGTTAGCATTCGGGGACCCTTCGTAAGTATTCTTTCGTTCTTTTCCTTATTTTTACTGCTTTTCGAGTCATAAAGTCAAACTTTGTTTGACTTTCAGCGTTGACCAGTAATGGTCAATGCGAAGTTCGTTAGAACTTCGCAACGTGATTGTAATCACGATGGTCATAGTCCCTTGGGACTATGCCTACTGATTACCACGTTGTCTAGGGTCGTAGGGTAGGCGATCTAATAAATCGCCTATACCTTCGAACCCGACCCAGTTTGGTCGATCATTAGGATCCGACCAAACACATTAGGTGACCATAGTAGGTAGGGAATAACATTCCGAGGTTATACCCTATGGTCACATCGTTTAAGTAGTTGTATGATAGGTAGTTTATATGCCTTAGGTAAATTACCAGAATACCCTTTTCATGTATAATTGGTAATTAAGCATATGTAACCTAAACCTTTGTCACATAACTGATTATGTAATATGTTTAGGCATATAACACTTGTCATAGGGCTAGTTAGGCGGTCCGAACGCGTTTCACTTAGTATGTTAGGTTTCATTTAGTATGTAGGCTTTGTTAAACCAAATGACACGAGTCTCTACACTCGTTTGGTTTACAAACCCTAATACTACCCGATCTTCCGATTTAGGTCCGGTTTATTAATGTAATTACCTATAGTAGGTGCCGTTCGATTCCGTGATCTCTAGCTTTGCTTGGTGGTTATCCTAGGACTTCTGAGCAATCTCAAGTGAGTACATAGACCCCTCTTTTACTGTTTTCCAAACTGTTTTGGGGTGGAACACATGTGCCTACTTGTTACTTTCATGCTTTCCTGTTTTCACATCATATACCGACTATGTTTGTTAGTACATTATAGTACATGATTTCATTACTTTTCTGCTATGTATGTTGACTGATAACATGCTAAGCACATTGATTTACATGACTTTTCTGCTATGTATGTTGACTGATAACATGCTTAGTACATTGTTTTACATGACTTTTCTACTTTGTATGATGACTTTGCATACTTAGTACATTGTTTTATACTGCATCTCTGTTGCATATGTTCCAGTAACATATGGACACATTGTTTTATAGCTCTACCCTGTATGTTTACTCTAGCATACTAGGTACATTATCTTCATAAAACATGCTTACATTTTGGTATGACATTTGGTTTGTTTAAACTATACTATACATTCATTAACACCGATCATGCCGCTCGGTAGTAGGTAGTGGTACCATAGGACTTGACAAATCCCGTTCCGGGCATCCCAGGGAAAGGGGATGAAAGGAATGACCGAATCCGAATACATATTCTCTTGATAACTCACTTTTACATAGTTATCCGTCTGTCTCAAGGCTTGGATGTATGAATTTTCACAATACCGCATAAATGTTCATATTCAGTATAGCATGCATATATCTTACAAAACATAACTTTGATTTAAACCAAGTTTTACTTCAATACTTTGTTTTGTACATTTTTACTTATGGTTTAAGTAGTCTAAATTTTACTTACCATACATATCATTTTGGTTATACATTACTTGACTACTCTTGGACTATAGACATTTGACATGGATACTTGACATAGACATTTGACATGGATATTTGACATAGACATTTTGACATGATTTACATCTTGACATGAACATTTTACATTGTTTGGTTTGGTTTGATTAAGTGATTAAGTAACGATGCGTGTGTAATATGATACAAGCATGGTTGATACGCCGCTGGTACTTCCTATATATAAGTGTTTGTATGGTATTACATGTCGTAACGTTATTTGAATCATTTCAGTTTGAGACATAGAACATTTCATACAAATAACATACTTTTCACAAGACATTGATTTATAAACAACTTATCTTATACAAACACATTTTTCTTGGTTATTCATTTAACCTTACATTTATTTATACTTATCATCTGATCTTATCGTTTTTCAAATGATTTAAAAGACAAAGCAAATAACAAGGTTCATGACTAAACATTTTCTCAAACATAAGTCATGAATCTTATTTTCACAAAACCTATGTATCTCACAGGCATTTTTATGCTGACGTACCTATTTTCACATGTGTTTTTCAGGAGCTGTTGCATAAGATAATCAAGACACACATAGACAGACTTGGGCTTTAGTGACAATAAAAGATGCAAGACTAGTTAATTATGTTGTATTTCCTTGTTTGTTAAGACATTGTAACACTTTTAATGAATAAAACGAAACTTCAATTGCCATGGATTTGAAACATTAATTCTGTTACAACACTCCCCGATGTTTCCGCCACGTTTGGTATGTTCTACGTGGTCGGGGTGTGACAGAAACGATCCTAACGGTTCGGGTATTCCTATAAATACCCATCCACCCCCATTGCTCAAATCACTAGAATTTTGATTTGAGAAACTCTAAGTTGAAACTATTGTTTCATACCTGAGATTTTTGAATCGAAATTAGCATTCGGGGACCCTTCGTAAGTATTCTTTCGTTCTTTTATTGCTTTTCGAGTCTTTCGAGTCTGAAAGTCAAACTTTGTTTGACTTTCTGCATTGACCAGTTTATGGTCAATGCGAAGTTCGTTTGAACTTCGCAACGTGAGTGTAATCACGTTGGTTATAGTCCCTTGGGACTATGCCTACTGATTACCACGTTGTCTAGGGTCGTAGGGTAAGCGATCTAATAAATCGCTTATACCTCGAACCCGACCCATTTGGTCGATCATTAGGATCCGACCAAACACATTAGGTGACCATAGTAGGTAGGGAATAACCTTCCGAGGTTATACCCTATGGCCACATCGTTTGAGTAGTTGTATGATAGGTAGTTTATATGCCTTAGGTAAATTACCAGAATACCCTTTTCATGTATAATTGGTAATTAAGCATATGTAACCTAAACCTTTGTCACATAACTGATTATGTAACATGTTTAGGCATATTCTACTTGTCATAGGACTAGTTAGGCGGTCCGAACGCGTTTCACGCGCACGACGCGTTAAAGTAGCATAAGCTACCTTAATGGGTCGCGATGGGTCCAAAGCACTTAGGTTAGGTTTCATGTAGTATGTAGGCCTTGTTAAACCATATCATATGAGTTCCAATACTCATTTGGTTTACCAAGCCTCATCCTATCCTATCTCCCGATTTAAGTCCAGTTTATTTATATAGTTTTAGATTGCCGACTGATTCCGTGCTCCCTCTAGCTTTGTTTGGTTGTTGTTCGAGACCTCTAAGCATTCTCAGGCGAGTACATTATTCCCCTATTTTACTGCTTTCAATTGTTTTGGGGTGACTCATATGTGCTAAATGTTTTCAAGGTTTTAACGATGGTATCAAAACGATTTTCGATGTTATAACGATGGTTTCAAAAACGATTAAGACGATTTATACAAAACTAATAACGATTTCAATAATGTGAACAAACTTGTTGGTTGGGTTACATAACAAATGACATTCATTAGCAATGATCAAGCCGACCAGTATTAGGTTATGGTACCATAGGATCTGACAAATCCCGTTATCTTACTACACCCGTGGTTATGTGTGGGGGTGGTGGGTAGCGCCTGAATCTGTAATTATTAATTTACCCTTTGGTAAGGGTTTGTTAATGCGAAAACGAGAAGCGACGAGGTAAGCGAGTCACGAAGGTTTGAATGTTATTAGCGAGACGACCATATAGGTAGTTTCACGACCTAAAACGAATTAAACGATTTGGGTAAACGATTGGTTTTCACACGATGTTTTAACGATTTGGGTAAACGATTGGTTTTCACGCAATGTAATTAACGAGTTAAACGATTTGGTTAAACGATTGGCTTCAAAGCGATATACGATTAGTTTTTGGTTAAGTGTTTAGATAACGGGACGGGTGTAATGTGATGAAAGCATGGTGGATACGCCGCTGGTACTTTCTATATATAAGTGATTTCATCATATTACATACCGTGGCGTTATTTGGTTCACTTGGGTAAACGATTTTCAAACGATGTCACATAAACGAGGTTTTCGATATGATATAAATTATACGAGTTTTTAACGAGATTTATTAACAAGTTTTATTAACGATTTATTTCGAGATGTTTCACAATTTGCTTTACTAAAACAAATGTTTTTGGGTTAAGAGTCATGGCTACGAGGTTTTATAAACTATAACCCGCTTGATTTGAGTTGGTTAATTAAGTTGCAATATTATACACTTTTCAAAACAAGGTTTTTAATAAAGTATTGCAACATCTAAACTAGCCATGATTTCGACACTCCTACAAAACCAATGTATTCGCCAGCATTTCTTTGCTGACCTCGTTTTCACATGTGTTTCAGGTATTGTTGAAAGATATCGATTGATAGGATGCATGCTCACATAGGACTGAACAAGGCCTTAGTGACTCAATAACAATGATAGACTATGTTTAAATTGTGTATTTAGATTTCCAGACGATGTAATTATTCAAGGTTTAATAAAACGAAACACTTTTTGTATCCATGGTTATGAAACAATGATTCTTTTGCAACACGCCTCGATGTTTCCGCCGCGATTTGTTGTTTTACGCGGTCGGGGTGTGACAACTTCAACCATCAAACAAATGCCAAACCAATGAAATATTGTATTTCATACTTGGGATTTGTAAAAATATGTGTATCGTTTACACATATCAACTCTTGTTCGATTTCAAGCTTTAAATCGCTTTCTGGAGGGTTATACGTTCACTGATGCGTAAATATAACCAGTTTAATGCAACGAACACTCCGGAATAGTGAAATAGGCTTAACATACCTTAAGTAACCTTTACATAACTTAGAAATAAGTTTTGAAATCTTTGGTATGGCAAAATCTAGTTTATTAACTTACAGGGACTAAACTTGACAAACTGCGAAAGTATGCCAATTTGAACTGTAACAGACATTCTGGAACATGAACATAAGTTAAACATACCATAAATATCCTTCACAAAGCTTAGAAATAGGCTTTGAGGGGTTCGGTGTGCTAAAATAAACTTTTGGGTCATTCAGGGACTAAAAGCGTCAAAAAGTGCACAAGTTTGCACTTTCCCATATATCTTACGTTCTGAATACATCCGGACCTCCAAAAATTTATGTAAGCATTATAATATTATGCTTTAGTGTTTGGCTTGTCAAAAATCCATTCGTCGCGCAATTTAGACCGTTTTTGCGTTCGCTCCCGTCGTAATTAACCGAACAACGCAACCGTACGGCTAAACGAACCGAGATCCGAGATATTTTTGAGAAAATTTTAAGTTCCCTTTACTTTAACTTCATTTTAGAGCTTTGAAATGGGGTTAACGGGCCTTAAACGCGTCGGAAAAGGCCTTATTACACTACAGGGACCAAATCTGCCATTTTTGAAACTTTCTGTGCAGAAACATTGAATCTGGCCTATACCACCTTTGCACATGGTTTTGGGAAATACTATAGGCTGGTTTGATGTGCACATGGTATTACAATACCATGGGTGCAAGTGTATGGCCAAGATTGAAGCACTTTTTCCTAGAAACGATCCTAACGGTTCGGGAAATCCTATAAATACCCCATGCCTTCAATTGCAAAACCCACTAGAATTTTGATTTGAGAAACTCTAAGTTGAAACCATTGTTTCATACCTGAGTTACTTGAATCGAGATTAGCATTCGGGGACCCTTCGTAAGTATTCTTTCGTTCTTTTATTGCTTTTCGAGTCTTTTCGAGTCTGAAAGTCAAACTTTGTTTGACTTTCTGCGTTGACCAGTTTATGGTCAATGCGAAGTTCATTTGAACTTCGAAACGTGATTGTAATCACGATGGTTATAGTCCCTTGGGACTATGCCTACTGATTACCACGTTGTCTAGGGTCGTAAGGGTAAGCGATCTGATAAATCGCTTATACCTTCGAACCCGACCCATTTGGTCGATCATTAGGATCCGACCAAACACATTAGGTGACCATAGTATATAGGGAATAATCTTCCGAGGTTATACCTTATGGTCTCTTCGTTAAGTAGTTATATGATAGGTAGTTTATATGCCTTAGGTAAATTACCAAAATACCCCTTTGATGCCAAAATTCATTTTAAAAATATGTAACATAATTTTTGACATCTAAACTGATTTGACAACAATATTAGACATGTTAAGGCATATGTTACTTGTCATAGGACTAGTTAGGCGGTCCGAACGCGTTTCACGCGAACGACGCGTTAAAGTAGCATAAGCTACCTAAACGGGTCGTAATGGGTCGTAAGTACTTAGGTTAGGTTTCATTTAGTATGTAGGCTTTGTTAAACCATATGATTTGAGTCTCCATACTCGTTTGGTTTACGAACCCTCATTCTATCCGATCCTCCGATCTAGGTCCGGTTTATTAACATAGTTACCTATATTAGGTGCCGGTTGATATCCGTGATCTCTAGCATTGCTTGGTGATTATCCTAGGATTTATGAGCAATCTCAAGTGAGTACATAGACCCCTCTTTTACTGTTTTCCAAACGTTTTGGGGTGAAACACATGTGCCTACTTGTTACTTTCATGCTTTCCTGTTTTCACGTCATATACTTGCTATGTTCATTAGTACATTTATAGTACATGATTTCAATACATTTTATGCTATGTATGTCCATTTAGTGCATATTTAGTACATTGTTTTACATTACAATTTGTTGCATATGCTCATCCAGCATATGAACACATTATATTACATTACATTTTGAACCGTTGTAATCATTTGACTATGTGAATCGTTTGTATATGTGAACCGTTTGTATCTGTGAACCGTTTGTATCTGTGAACCATTTGTATCTATGAACCGTTTGTATCTGTGAACCGTTTGTATCTATGAACCGTTTGTATCTGTGAACCGTTTGTATCTGTGAACCGTGTGAACCGTATTTGACCATACATAAACATTTCTACAATTGTTAAACATTACATCTTGATGGTTTGGTTTGAGTAAGTGATTTAAGTAATGAGGCGTGTGTAATATGATACAAGCATGGTGGATACACCGCTGGTACTTCCTATATATAAGTGTTTGTATGGTATTACATATCGTAGCGTTATTTGAATCATTTCAATTTGAGACATATAACATATTATACAAATAACATACTTTTCACAAGACATTGTTTTACAAACAACTTATCTTATACAAACTCATTTTACATGGTTATTCATTTAACCATACATTATTTTCATATTTATACATATCATCTAATCTTATCGTTTTTCAAATGATTTACAAGACAAAGCAAATTACAAGGTTCATGACTAAACATTTTCTCAAACATAAGTCATGAATTCTGTTTTCACAAAACCTATGTATCTCACAGGCATTTTTATGCTGACGTACCTATTTTCACATATGTTTTCAGGAGATGATGCATAGGATTTATCAAGACATACTTTGGCGGACCTGTGCCTTAGTGACTTAAAACGAGACAAGAACTAGTTAATTTATGTTATATACTCTTTGTTTCTGTTTAAAACAATGTAAACTTTCATGTTTGATTAATAAAACGAAACTTCAATTGCCATGGATTTGAAACAATTAATTCTGTTACAACACTCCCCGACATTTCCGCCACGTTTTGTATGTTCTACGTGGTCGGGGTGTGACAGAAAAGATGGTATCAGAGCCGATGGTTATAGGGAATTAGGTTATTAGTAATGCTTTGACCTAGTCTATAACCTTTCAAGGACCCTAACGCGAGTTTACTTACGTTTAGTCATAAAACAATACCGTCACCTATCCTTAGGCGACGACCACAACAAGAACATAAAATTCAAAACCGCTTTGAAAACTAATCATCTGTTCTAGGATGATTGATTACTAGGTTTTGAACCCTCTATTGTAAGGTTTTGAACTCTCTGTTATATGGTTTTGAACCCCTTTGAGTTTTTCAAAACCTCGTAAAAATTTGGGTTTTAAATAATGTGAACACGTGCAAACTGGAAGGGTGAATGCCTGTATTCTGGGTTTTCTGTCTAGGCAAGCACTTCGTATACATCTCATCAGACGCGAGACCAGTTGTGCTTACCTGGGAATTCTTGGGATGAGTGTTCACTTATAGGCGAGCATGTCTTCGCGATACATTATTTTTAACCCATTTACTTTGATTTGTCACTGTGTGTCGTTTGTTTACCTTGTGGTAACAAACAAATGACCACTACCCTTGCTTTCATCAGATTTTTTTCATCTCATTCTTTTCGTCTAATTCTCTCACTCGTTTCCTTTCATATTTCCTCTTTTAGAATGCCTCCTCGACGCGAAAACCAGATAGCGACTGCCGAACTGGCAGAAATCATTGTGCAGCAAATGGCTGCTCAATTCCCAAACCTCTTTGCTCAATGGAATCAAGCCAACAACAATAACAATGGTCCATGCAATTTCAAGAGTTTTAACTCGGCGAAACCACTCAAGTTTAGTGGTTCTGAGGGAGCGACTGGGCTTCTTCAATGGTTCGAGAGCATTGAGAATACTTTCCGCCACGTGCAGTGTCCTGACAATCGTAAGGTCGAGTTTGCTTCGAGTGTGTTCCAGAAGAGAGCCCTTACGTGGTGGAACGGGGTTATGAGAGATCGTGGTGCAGAAGTTGCTCTAGCACAGACATGGGCTGAACTTAGGGCCCTTATGATGAAGGAATTCTGTCCTCGTCATGAGATCAGGGCCTTGGAAAGGGAATTCGACAATCTTGAGCAAGACAGCGGTGAACATCGAGCATACACTGATCGATATGAGGAGTTAAGTCTGTTATGCCCAAACATGGTCACGCCTTTGGATAAGGCAATAGAAAAGTACATTTATGGCCTCCCTGACTCAATACAAGACATTGTGACTGGCAGCAACCCTACTACAGCTAGACAGGCCATTGAGCTATCTGCAACCTTGACTGAATCAAAGATCAGGAAAGGTAAACTTTTCCGAAAAGGTGACAAGAAACCGGTCGAGGAATCAAACCCAATCGAGGAATCAAAGACCATGGATGAACAGACTGGATCCCCTAAGAGGTCAAAGAAGCGAAAGGCTTCTCAGAACTTCGCCATGGTTACTCACAATGATCAAGCCGTCCCCAACCAACCAGCTCAACCCCCTGCTAGGAAGCCATACAATGGAACTGCACCCTTGTGCAACCAATGTAGCCTCCATCATCATGCCAATGTAAAGTGCCGCAAATGCCAAACTTGTGGACTTATAGGCCATACAGCAAGAGTTTGCCCAGCTGCAGCTGCACCAAATCAAGCTGGCAACAATCCTGCTCAAGGTCGTTTTCTACCAGGTTCTTGCTTCAACTGTGGCGATATGGGTCATTTCCGAAGAAATTGCCCAAAACTTGCTAATGCAAATCCAGCACAGGGATGGGCATCTGACCGAATGGAAGACAACGCTGTTTAGAAATAATCAATCCTTATGTATTATTTTCTTTAGTTGTCAAGGTCCAAGAAACAGTTGTTATCGTTGTTTATAAATAAATCTTTTATATACATTGCAATGTATTTATGTGGTTGCATGTATAAACAACATTTCTCTTACAATACTGACAATCAAGGAACCGTATTCCTTGAAGAACAAACTACCCCCAAAATTTTTCCATTCTATGATCTCTTGCGTTTCCACGAAATTCCTAAGTACCCGTTTATTCTAAGGAAACGAAGTACAAGGCGCAAGTTGCAACACTGGACGAATACCCAAAGTACCACTATTAATCCTTAATAGGGTACCTAAGGGTATTTCCGTAAATCCTAAAATTGTTGTGTTCCTTAATTCGACTATTACGTTTCTTTGAAAACAAAATCGAATTTTTGGGAGATCTTCCTATCTCTTCAGATAGATCCCAGAGGACATTGAAGTCCATCGACTGGTTTCCATATCCGTTCTCAATCGATAACAAATTAATAACAAATTAATAACCAAGTTAAACAACTATGTGATTATGTGCTTATGAACATTACAAGACAAACTGTGCAGACTGTGCAAGGAATTACGTAATTATGGATGCATACATAATTATGGAATTTAGTGCACAGAAACCACAGCGAGCTTTGTCATGTGCCTAGAAGTTAACTATATTCATTTCCATTTCTGATGAAGCACCCGTTGAAAATGACTCCGTTTGTTCATTTTCGTTTCTGAAGATTGTCCGTTGAGGAAATGAATATCCGTTTGTCTATCCTTTTCATTTCCATTTCTGAGGAAGCACCCGTTGAAAATGACTCCGTTTGTTCATTTTCGTTTCTGAAGATTGTCCGTTGAGGAAATGAATATCCGTTTGTCTATCCTTTTCATTTCCATTTCCATTTCTGAGGAAGCACCCGTTGAAAACGACTCTGTTTGTTCATTGTCGTTTCTGAAGATTTGTCCGTTGAGGAAATGAATATCCGTTTGTTTCTCCTTTTCATTTTCATTTTCATTTCTGATGAAGCACCTGTTGAAAATGACTCCGTTTGTTCATTTTCGTTTCTGAAGATTTGTCCGTTGAGGAAAAGAATATCCGTTTGTTTCTCCTTTTCATTTCCATTTCTGATGACGCACCCGTTGAAAATGACTCCGTAAGTTCATTTTACGTTTCTGAAGATTGCCCGTTGAGGAAATGAATCCCCGTTTGTTTATTCCTTCATTTCCGCTTCTGAAGAATACTCGTTGAGGAAAATGACTCCGTCTGTTCATTTTCGTTCTGAAGAATGTCCGTTAAGGAAATGACAAGATTATGCCTTACATATCTCTGGTGGTTATTTGACACAAAGTCACAAATAGACTCCTACGAATAAATTTCGGGACGAAATTTCCTAAAGTAGGGGAGACTGTGACACCTGTGTCACTTCAACCATCAAACAAATTCCAAACCAATGAAATATTGTATTTCATACTTGGGATTTGTAAAAATATGTGTATCGTTTACACATATCAACTCTTGTTCGATTTCAAGCTTTAAATCGCTTTCTGGAGGGTTATACGCACACTGATGCGTAAATATAACCAGTTTAATGCAACGAACACTCCAGAATAGTGAAATAGGCTTAACATACCTTAAGTAACCTTTACATAACTTAGAAATAAGTTTTGAAGGCTTTGGTATGGCAAAATCTAGTTTATTAACTTATAGGGACTAAACTTGACAAACTGCGAAAGTATGCCAATTTGAACTGTAACAGACATTCCGGAACATGACCATAAGTTAAACATACCATAAATATCCTTCACATAGCTTAGAAATAGGCTTTGAGGGGTTCGGTGTGCTAAAATAAACTTTTGGGTCATTCAGGGACTAAAAGCGTCAAAAAGTGCACAAGTTTGCACTTTCGCGCATATCTTACGTTCTGAATACATCCGGACCTCCAAAAATTTATGTAAGCATTATAATATTATGCTTTAGTGTTTGGCTTGTCAAAAATCCATTCGTCGCGCAATTTGGACCGTTTTTGCGTTCGTTACGACTCCCGTCGTAATTAACCGAACAACGCAACCGTATGGCTAAACGAACCGACATCCGAGATATTTTTGAGAACATTTTAAGTTCCCTTTACTTTAACTTCATTTTAGAGCTTTGAAATGGGGTTAACGGGCCTTAAACGCGTCAGAAAAGGCCTTATTACACTACAGGGACCAAATCTGCCATTTTTGAAACTTTCTGTGCAGAAACATTGAATCTGGCCTATACCACCTTTGCACATGGTTTTGGGCAATACTATGGGCTGGTTTGATGTGCACATGGTATTACAATACCATGGGTGCAAGTGTATGGCCCAGATTGAAGCACTTTTTCCTAGAAACGATCCTAACGGTTCGGGAAATCCTATAAATACCCCATGCCTTCAATTGCAAAACCCACTAGAATTTTGATTTGAGAAACTCTAAGTTGAAACCATTTTTTCATACCTGAGTTACTTGAATCGAGATTAGCATTCGGGGACCCTTCGTAAGTATTCTTTCGTTCTTTTATTGCTTTTCGAGTCTGAAAGTCAAACTTTGTTTGACTTTCTGCGTTGACCAGTTTATGGTCAATGCGAAGTTCATTTGAACTTCACAACGTGATTGTAATCATGATGGTTATAGTCCCTTGGGACTATGCCTACTGATTACCACGTTGTCTAGGGTCGTAAGGGTAAGCGATCTGATAAATCGCTTATACCTTCGAACCCGACCCATTTGGTCGATCATTAGGATCCGACCAAACACATTAGGTGACCATAGTATATAGGGAATAACCTTCCGAGGTTATACCTTATGGTCGCTTCGTTAAGTAGTTATATGATAGGTAGTTTATATGCCTTAGGTAAATTACCAAAATACCCCTTTGATGCCAAAATTCATTTTAAAAATATGTAACATAATTTTTGACATCTAAACTGATTTGACAACAATATTAGACATGTTAAGGCATATGTTACTTGTCATAGGACTAGTTAGGCGGTCCGAACGCGTTTCACGCGAACGACGCGTTAAAGTAGCATAAGCTACCTAAACGGGTCGTAATGGGTCGTAAGTACTTAGGTTAGGTTTCATTTAGTATGTAGGCTTTGTTAAACCATATGATTCGAGTCTCCATACTCGTTTGGTTTACGAACCCTCATTCTATCCGATCCTCCGATCTAGGTCCGGTTTATTAACATAGTTACCTATATTAGGTGCCGGTTGATATCCGTGATCTCTAGCATTGCTTGGTGATTATCCTAGGATTTCTGAGCAATCTCAAGTGAGTACATAGACCCCTCTTTTACTGTTTTCCAAACGTTTTGGGGTGAAACACATGTGCCTACTTGTTACTTTCATGCTTTCCTGTTTTCACGTCATATACTTGCTATGTTCATTAGTACATTTATAGTACATGATTTCAATACATTTTATGCTATGTATGTCCATTTAGTGCATATTTAGTACATTGTTTTACATTACAATTTGTTGCATATGCTCATCCAGCATATGAACACATTATATTACATTTTGAACCGTTGTAATCATTTGACTATGTGAACCGTTTGTATCTGTGAACCGTTTGTATCTGTGAACCGTTTGTATCTGTGAACCGTTTGTATCTGTGAACCGTTTGTATCTGTGAACCGTTTGTATCTATGAACCGTTTGTATCTGTGAACCGTTTGTATCTGTGAACCGTGTGAACCGTATTTGACCATACATAAACATTTCTACAATTGTTAAACACTACATCTTGATGGTTTGGTTTGAGTAAGTGATTTAAGTAACGAGGCGTGTGTAATATGATACAAGCATGGTGGATACGCCGCTGGTACTTCCTATATATAAGTGTTTGTATGGTATTACATATCGTAGCGTTATTTGAATCATTTCAATTTGAGACATATAACATATTATACAAATAACATACTTTTCACAAGACATTGTTTTACAAACAACTTATCTTATACAAACTCATTTTACATGGTTATTCATTTAACCATACATTATTTTCTTATTTATACATATCATCTAATCTTATCGTTTTTCAAATGATTTACAAGACAAAGCAAATTACAAGGTTCATGACTAAACATTTTCTCAAACATAAGTCATGAAAAGCAAATTACAAGGTTCATGACTAAACATTTTCTCAAACATAAGTCATGAATTCTGTTTTCACAAAACCTATGTATCTCACAGGCATTTTTATGCTGACGTACCTATTTTCACATGTGTTTTCAGGAGATGATGCATAGGATTTATCAAGACATACTTAGGCGGACCTGTGCCTTAGTGACTTAAAACGAGACAAGAACTAGTTAATTTATGTTATATACTCTTTGTTTCTGTTTAAAACAATGTAAACTTTCATGTTTGATTAATAAAACGAAACTTCAATTGCCATGGATTTGAAACAATTAATTCTGTTACAACACTCCCCGACATTTCCGCCACGTTTTGTATGTTCTACGTGGTCGGGGTGTGACAGACAAGTTGTTATGGAACAATAGCACAACTACTTGGTCACATACACGAAGCAACTATAGGCACTGATGCTAGGGACGCGAAGTAGTTTACGACACACTCATGCGCAAATCCAAGAGTTGAAAGCGAAACGCGAAGCATCTAACGAAGTTGAGGAGGACTGACGACATCATTTACTCCCTTTTGTTCATGCACTCCTTTTCTCTAACGTATGTGGTGATACTCGTTTCCTCATCCAACAGATGACCTGGATTCTTGATATTTGACCGAGAATGTTCTAGTTATGTCTACACTATTCTATTCCTGGTTTGCTTGTCTCGAGTATGAAAAGCATACGTGGCGTATATTTTCTCATGGAAGTACTAACAATCAAATCGCATCCCCACTGATCACAAAACTATTTTCCCCATCTCCCCGTTATGTGGTTATTCCTAGTCAAACTTGATTTATACCTTAGCATACCCAACTCAGCAAATGGATGTCTCCTAATGATTTGGTGGTTTTAGAGACATAGGAAGACGGAGATATGGATTAGTCAGCCCATAGATGAACGCGATGATCTAAATGTTTACCTTACCCCTTTATTGCAAGAGACGTTATTCCATGATACTTTTTCTGGTTATGTGGATCTTTTCGCTAGCCTTTGTACCGACCGATGTTTATTATTTAATACGATATCTAATTTCTATTATTGACTCGGACAAATCCATCATTCCTTTATCACAGTGACATTACATCCTCGCTTCTTTATGCATAAACTTTAATAAGATCTCGTTCTAGGTTAGAGGATTTGACAAGCTCGACTTTCGATGATTGGTGATCACTTCTTGAACCTTGACGATGGCGATGTGTTGAGGATACAAACCTACCCTTTTGAACATATGTTCGCGTCCTCGCATTAGAACCTCTTGACGAAGCAGGCTCTATATCAAATTCATCTGCACGACTTAAGACAACCCATCCAAATTTGGTTACATATCGGCTTAATAAATCGCAAACTCATTCAAGTTCATGAATCAAGGTGAATTAATCCCCCTTCGCATGCGGGCGAGCTCGAAAACTCTGGCAGACGTTTCAGTGAACCTTAAACACAACTAAGTCGTGCGACAACCATCCTTCTTTGGTTAATCTCGTTGTACCAACACCATCGACGTAACAATTTTATATGCTAATAACACTCTTTATTTCTATCGTATACCACTTATGTACGACCAATTACATTCTCGATATCGGATGAACTTTTACTCCCGATCCAAAAACCTTTATGTATTGCAGCAGTTTGAACACATTGATTTCAACTACACCTTAGTACGTTTCCCACGACTTATCCTGTTGTGCATCATGAACACCATCATTCTTGTCTAACCTCATTCAGCGTGAGTCCTCGCTTGGTTAAATCACCTCTAAGGACGTTACTCGAGGAGCAATGAGCCATGGATACCTCAAGGATGAAGATATCTCAAAGACAGCCTTCAGAACTCGACACGACCATTACGTATTTCTTGTTCATACCGTTCGAATTAACCAATGCTGTCACACCCTGGCTTTGCGGAAGCGTGGGTAATTTTGGTGTGACTTCTTAATACCATAGCTTAATCATACCAAAGCTATATGAGTTAAAAACATGCAAGATCATCCATTAAGTTTTGAAATTCAAACACAATACCATTGTTTTAACATACCCTGACAACATAATCTTGTTCAACAAACTTTACAAACATAACATAGATATGGTTTAAGGATTGTGTCTTGTCCAGGAAAGAGACACATCCCCTAAACCCCGGATGACCTTGGAAACTAGTGCAGCGGAAAACATGCCATACCGTGCCAGATCTCGTTAATTTCCTGAAATACATGTAAGTTGAAAAATCAACAATAATGTTGAGCGAGTTCATGCGTTTAGTATGTGCGCGCGAATAAACCTTTGTAATCATTGTAAGTATGAATGTTTTGTAAGCGCTGGTATGAAAGCAAATAAGGAAACATATTAGTTATTGTGTATCCACATGGTCCAACCTGCGGGCGCATGGGAGGGGATAGGACAAGGTCACCACATGGTCCAACCTGCGGGCGCATGGGTGGTGTTACGACAAAGTCACCACATGGTCCAACCTTAGGGCGCATGGGTGGTGTTATGACAAGGGCACCACATGGTCCAACCTTAGGGCGCATGGGTGGTGTTATGGCAAGGTCACCACATGGTCCAACCTTAGGGCGCATGGGTGGTGTTTGTCATGCTCAAATAGACCTACCACTCGTATCCCTCGATCGCACTACGAGGACTAATGTTCTTAAGGTTCCACCTATCCAATCACATAACCTAACAGTTCCTTCCGTAGCTGACCATACCATGTAAGAAACATTCGTAATCATAGTAACATGTATTTCACCCCCGCAGTTAAGAAAACTGAAAACAGTTAGAGAAAAGGGGGACATGAACTCACAGTGAATGCGTATCTCTAACAAGCGTCTCCAATATAGTAAGCTGTGCAACGACCTACAAGTGCTAATTCTATTAGACGGACGGCCGTGCTTTAGCTTTACAGTTTATGTTTGCGGGAAATAGTTAGACAACTATTTCGTGTTATATGTCGTATATGCTGGGTAGTTATCTTCCTTCCCAAGGATGGGGGATTTAATACATGTGCGTAAGTTACGTTTTATCAATCTTGTGGTAATGTAATTACCGGTGTAACTTATATATTTGTGGAAGCGTTCGCAAAGTTTTGGAATCATTAGCGCTTGTAAATATTATTTTTACTCTAAAATAATATTTATGTATTTTCACAAAATAATCATAAACAGTGTTGTGACAAATATATTTATCACGTTAATCTTTGTGAAAATCCCACCTCCGAATATTTAGTAAAATATAGTACTGGCGAAATTTATGTTTTGAAAACATGTCCAAAGATAGTTCTAACACTTGTTGTATAAAAAGTCTAAGTGTTAGGTCTTTAGAAAATTTCGCCAGAGTTTCCTCTGTAACTGGAGGTGGCCACGCTTTCAAGCGTATCATTTTCTTTTAACAAATCAATTCAACAACTTCTTTACTCAATCCAACAATTTCCGACACATCAAACTAGTCAATAAATACGTAAATTTGCATAATCGCATGAACTTGCAGTTTTTCCAAATCTATAGTGTAAACACCCTTTATATATGTAGATCTTTATATGAAGTAACTTTAATCTCACAAAAACCTCGTGTTTAGAGAAAACCGTCTTTACAACTTCTAGTAACAAGTGACAAATTTACTTCTTTGTCGGATCTCTTCATTTCACAAGTGTCTATACACTTGTGGTTTATAAAATCATATTTATTAGTGTAAGATCCATCTTTAGAAAAACATGATTTCTATAAAGTGTGGTCTTTCTAAAATACCACTTGCGGATACGTAGATCCGCTAGTTTTAAACACCATTGTACCGGTTAAAATACTTTTACACAAGAAAAATATTTCTACACAAGTTCATGTCTCTAAAATGTGGTAGTGGTTCACCTTTAACCCTTGTATCTTTCAAAAACAAGCTTGTGTGATGATGCATGATTTTACAAAGTCGGGTTAAACGAAGATTCGAGCTACCACATTATAGATCGGGTCTAGATAAACACAAATTTCAAGTCCTACGACTTTTACACAAGACATGTGCTATTAACCACCATTTTTATGATTTTTGTAGACTTTAATGCATCATCTTTTAATATGACGAGATTCAACCGACAATAATCCTTTTAACCACTTTAGATAAGCGTAAAAACAAGTTTTAAACAATATACCTCTAGCTCAAGGCTAGGGAAGAATCGTGACGAAAAACGCGTGGATAAAAGCTAACGAGAGAGGTCCTTCGCGTTCCGCTTGCTCCAAGACTCCTAATACACGATCTTTATCACTTGTATGATGATGGAATGCAAGATCAAGGGCCGAAAAGATGAGGAGAGTAAGAGGGGTGTTAGGCCGAGAATGGGAGAGAGCAAGAGAGAAAGTTGGAGTGTGTTGTGTTAGTTGGTGATTATCTCTAGTGATTATGTGGGTATTTATAGGCAATATCTAGTGTTATAGTCCAATGGTTAATGTGTCCACTTGATACTAGACATAACAAGATTATCCAATCTCTAGTGTACTTGTGTGTCCCCTAGTTTGGGGGGCCGGTTAGGGGCTTGGGGTGGGTTAGTTCGGTTTAAACTTGTTTAGTTAGAGAGAAGTTTAGGCTAAATAAGTAGGTTAAGTGTCTAACCTCGTTAGTTGTATAAAGCGCGTCATGACGGGTGTTAGGGTAACCAGGAACCCTAACTGGCTCAGAAAAAGAGTAATAATAAAAATAGTATTGTTTTCATGCTCCGGGTGTCCGGTTGGATAGTAATCCGTTAAAGCGTTATAAAAGCTTTAAAGTGTCGTTATTACGTTTTTAGTGACACAATTTGTTTTCCCGACACTTTAGAAAGTGTCTAGTAATATTTTCTCATTTTCTGGCACTTTACTAGTCAACTAGAAGCTGGTTTATTTATTAAAGTGCTGTGTCTGGTACTTTAAAGTACGTTTTGGCACATCCGAATCAGTGTATCTTATCCCTAGAGACGCGGTACCATAACCCTTATATCCCTACACTCACTACCAGTGTAGTCAAAATATTTGAGGCTCTTAACAGGCCTTAGAGGCAGTATTTGCCTGATGCTGGTTATATCAGCATGTTCACTGTGTATCCGTTTAGTGCTGCTGTGCTTTTTGTGCATCATGTTTGTCACTAAGGTGCCGTATGTAAGTAATGTAGTGACAGCAAATAAAGTATGATGCAAGTAAGTGCATGTATCATTATGCAGGTAGCAGTTTATCAGCTAGTTTCAATCAAGCACAGTAATTAAGCAGTAATTAATCATTTATTAAGTTGTACGGATACCTGGTTTAGTGCGGGTTGTCACATTCACCCCCCGTTAAATAAATTTCGTCCCGAAATTTAAGTTCTGCTTGTAGAAGCAGGGTTCTTAGGAAATAAGTGGGGGTATTTCTCTTTCATCCGGTCCTCACGTTCCCATGTGAATTCAGGACCATGTCTGGCATTCCAACGAACTTTGACGAGTTTGACACTGCTCCGGCGGGTCTTGTTAACTTTCCAATCCGTGACCTCAACAGGTTCTTCAACAAAGTGGAGCGTGTCGTCAATATGAATCTCGTCGATAGGAATGGCAACGTCAATTTGAGTTGGACTTTTCTTTAAATTGGATACATGAAATGTATCGTGAACACCATTCAGTTCAGCAGGTAGGTCCAACTTGTATGCTATTGTCCCAATTCTTTCCAGAATTCTGAAGGGACCAATGTAGCGCGGATTTAACTTTTCATGCTTACCAAAGCGTGCCACCCCCTTCCAGGGTGAAACTTTCAATAACACCATTTCTCCGACTTGGAAGTCCACATGCTTCCGGTTTGGATCCGCGTAGGCCTTTTGTCTGTGGCGAGCGGCTTTGATGCGTTTAAGTATTTGCGCGATCTTGTCTGTCGTCTCTTGGACGATCTCGGGACCAGCAAGCTGCCTATCCCTTGCGTCAGACCAACATAGGGGTGATCGGCACTTGCGTCCGTAAAGGGCCTCAAATGGCGCGACACCAATACTGGTGTGGTAGCTGTTGTTGTACGAAAATTCGACCAAAGGTAAGTGTTTATCCCAGCTACCTCCTAAATCCATAACACATGCCCTCAGCATGTCTTCCAAAGTTTGTATCGTTCGCTCGCCCTGGCCATCAGTTTGCGGATGGAACGCAGTGCTCAGATTTAATTGTGAGCCAAAAGATTCTTGGAAGGATTGCCATATCCTTGACACAACCTTCCATCTCTATCAGAGATGGTTGAGAGAGGTACTCCATGGCGTGCTATGATCTCTCTCATGCAAATTTCCGCAAGTTTACTAGTACTGCCTTTCTCCTTGATTGGCAGAAAGTGTGCGGATTTTGGTTAGGCGATCAACTATCACCCAAATCATATCATGGCCTCTTGGCGTTCTTGGCAGTTTCGTAACAAAATCCATGGAGATTTGTTCCCATTTCCACTTGGGAATCTCAGGTTGTTGCAGAAGTCCCGAAGGCTTCTGGTATTCCGCCTTGACCTTAGCGCACGTTAAACATTTGCCCACGTAAACAGCAACGTCGCCTTTCATCCTAGGCCACCAATAGTAATTCTTGAGATCCTGGTACATCTTATCCGATCCAGGGTGGATAGAGTACCGTGACTTGTGCGCTTCGTCGAAAATAACTTCTCTTAATCCACCAAACAGAGGAACCCAATTCCTTTTCTCAAAACATAACGTTCCTTCCCCGTTTGGTACCAAAAGCTTCTCCATTCCACGGAGATATTCTTTCTCAAGGTTTCCCTCCTTGAGAGCTTCCTTTTGTGCAGCACGAATGCGCGAGGGAAGGTTGGTTCGTACAATCATTTCCAAAGCCCTAACCCTTATGGGCTTGATTCTTTCTTTACGACTTAGGGCATAGGCGACTACATTCGCCTTCCCTGGGTGATACTTTATCTCGCAGTCGTAATCGTTCAATAATTCAACCCATCGTCTTTGTCTCATGTTTAACTCCTTCTGGTTGAATATGTGTTGTAGGCTCTTGTGATCTGTGAAGGTTGTGCATTTCGTACCGTACAGGTAGTGTCTCCAGATCTTTAAAGCGAAAACCACTGCGCCAAGCTCTAAATCGTGTGTGGTATAGTTCTTTTCGTGTACTTTCAGTTGGCGTGATGCGTAAGCAATGACCTTTGGCGTTGCATCAACACACAACCCAATCCCTGACGCGATGCGTCGCAGCATACCACAAAATCGTCGGTACCTTCTGGTAGAGTTAAGATTGGCGCGTTGCAGAGCTTATCTTTCAATATCTGGAATGCTTCGTCCTGTTTGATTCCCCAATCAAACCTCTTATCTTTCTGGGTCAGGAGCGTCAAAGGTTGAGCGATTTTTGAGAAATCCTCGATGAACCTTCGATAGTAGCCAGCCAAACCCAAGATTTGTCGAATCTCGGTTGGCGTTGTAGGCGTCTCCCAATTCTTGATTGCCTCGATCTTTGTGGGATCAACATGAATTCCATCCCTATTAACCACATGTCCAAGAAACTGGACTTCGCGTAGTCAAATCTCGCACTTGGAGAATTTGGCATGCAACTGTTCTTTCTTTAGCAGTTCCAGAATGGTTCTTGGATGCTGTTCGTGTTCAGCCTTTGTCCTTGAATAAATCAAGATGTCGTCGATAAACACAATCACGAACTTGTCCCAGTATGACTTGCAAACTCTATTCATTAGATCCATGAATACCGCAGGTGCGTTTGTCAAACCGAATGGCATAACGAGGAACTCGTAGTGTCCATAGCGAGTTCGGAAGGCTGTTTTCGGGATACTTTCCTCCTGTATCCTTAATTGATGGTATCCAGATCGAAGATCGATCTTAGAGTAAAAGCTTGAACCTTGAAGTTGATCGAACAGATCGTCGATTCTTGGCAGAGGATATCTATTCCTTGATCGTCGGCTTTTTCAGTTCTCTGTAGTTGATGTTTATTGGAAATCATCGTCCTTCTTTTTGATGGGTAAAAGATGGGATTACCCCCAAAAGGAAATTTTGGTCTGTTATCTTCCTTCTCTAGCCATTGCTAACACTTCTCTGTCAGTCCTTGCATCTCCGAAAATGTAAGTTGCTATGATGCATCGACTACGGGTGCAGTGCCCGGAATTAAGTCGACGCGGGATTCGACTAATCGTGAGGAGATGATTCCGGCAAGTCTTCGGGGAAGACTTCGGGGTATTCTCCAATCACAAGGATACCTTTGAGTTTTGGTTCTTCGACTTCCTTTTCCATAACATGAGCCAAGAATGCAGCACATTCTTTGTGCGAGAATTTTTTTTTTTTTGGGTCTTCTTATAATCCGCAGGAGTGTATCCTGCTCCATGAGTCACGATCATTCCTCCGTTCGTTGTCGGAGCGTGGACGTCAATCTCCGCATGGTCATTCGACAACCAGTCCATCCCAATTATCACGTCGAAGCTTCCGTTAGGCTTATTCTATCGAGAACTGGGTATCTAGGTTACTTACTACTAAAACAACTGTATTTTCGGAAGCTAAAATTTGGTAATACTGTCAAATAGAGCATAACATTAACTTTTATGAGACGTACCGATATCCACGCTTGGATTCTATCCCCGCTATTGAGCTTTCATCCACTTGCCTGAGTGTTCTTAGGGCAATATTTCCTGAAATGCCCCACATCACCGCAATTAAAGCATGCTTGGCCACAGCCTTGATCGTCACCATCCCTGCCTTGATAGTTGTTGTCGTCGTTATTTCCCCCGCGATTTCCGCTACCATCTTGACCTCTATTTCCATGTTTAGTACCTTGCCGACACGTTTCCTTGACATGTCCCACCTTGCCACAGTTACCACATTTTCCATATCTACACCGCCCGTTATGGTGACGTCGACAGTTGTCGCACTTTGGTAGGATACCCGTGTACTCTTTTCTCTTTTTGGCCTTGTCGTTGCTACTCGACTGGGTACCCTGTTTGAAATTCGCCAACTTCCTCTTGTTATCCCCATGAGTTTCCTTCTTCTCCTCAGAGGTTGAAAATTTGTTCATCCTGATTGCCTCTTCCGTCAGGGCTACACTTAGATTGATGGCCTCAGTGATTGTTGCAGGCTTTGATGCCGTTACCATGCTTATGATTTGGGGTGCCAATCCCCAAATGAAACGCTCAATCCTCTTAAACTCCGGATCTACCATGTATGGAACGATACGCGATAGAACTTGGAACTTCTCCACATACTCAACTATTTTTGGACCTTCCATCTTCAAGTTCCAGAACTCAGTTTCTACCTTCTGGCTTTCTGTTCTCGAACAGTACTTTTTATGCATTAGCTCTTTCAGCTCGTCCCATGATAGAGCATATGCAGCAGCCTCGCCCATTGTCTGAACCTGAAGTTTCCACCATGACAGAGCCCCATCTCGGAACAGCCCGGAAATGTACGTGACCTGATCTCTTGGGGCGCATTTGCTCGCACGCAAAACAGTGTCCGTCTTCTCAATCCAGCGTACGAAAGTTACGGCACCCCCAGTGCCGTCAAAATGTAGGGGCTGACAGCCTAAGAAATGCTTGTAAGTGCAGCCGTTGGGTGGATTACTTCCTGAGGTATCTCCGTTGTGCTCGGAGCGATGGGCGTCGTATTGTGCGATGACTGCAGCAATGATTCCCTGAAGTTCCGCCTCGTTGGTGGGTATGCGTACACCCCGTTTTGGAGGCATTTTCTGAAAGATGTTTCACGTAGGTTAGGTCATCGCAAATAAAATGCATGTATGCATTCAACATTATCAACACATAACACCTCATGCTATCAATAAATCATCCACATAACATCTCATGATATAAATAAATTAGCCTCTGCAATGGTCGAGGCTTCGAGGTAGTAACCATACCCCTGATCTGGGGTGCAAGTGTCCAAGTGAATCGTTCAATCCTTTTGAACTCCGGTTTGACTAAGTAGGGGGGCGACCCTAGATAAGTCGTGCGATCGCTGGACAAGTTCAGGAATTTCTGGTTCGTCCATTATCAAATTCCAGGACTTCACGTCAAGTTTCTGAGTTTCTGTCCTAAAACAACATTTCTTCTCAATCGTTTCCTTGAGCTCGTCCCAGCTCAGTGTATAAGCAGCGTCTGTGCCAAGGGTCTGAACCTGGAGGTTCCATTAAGAGAGTGTGCCATCTAAATATCCCCGTGATGTAGGTAACACTCTGTTGGGGCGAACAGTTACTCATTCTTAGAGTGGGGTCGGTCCTTTCGGACCAACGAACAAATGCAACGGTGCCTCCTGTTCCGACAAAGTTCAAAGACTTGCAGTTCAGGAACTGTTTATAGGTGCAGCCAGTTGGAGGATTATCTCCAGTAATGCCATCGTTGTACTTAGAGTGGAGGGCTTCATGTCGTGCATTTATCTGTGAGATGCGTTCTTGCAGCTCGTCTTCTGTCCTCAGTATCGTACCGATGCTTGTGTCATGTCTGGGTGACATTCCCTTTTTGTCGAAATGGTGTGAAGCGGGTTAGACAACGTTTCAATTGTCTATGGGGTATATATATAGCAACGTAAGCCATCATGTAATCACCCCATTTCATACGCAAATATACCCACTGTATAAGTGGGGAAATAAATTCCTGAGCCTTCACATAGGCTTGTCAATTTGGCTTGTTGCTTGTAATAGAATGAACTCAAGGCTACATCGCCTAGGTCATTTGTGTTTAGATTATTTCCTACTGCATTGGTTATCAACCGCTTGACCTGCAGAGTCCACCAGGATTCCTGTGCACTACAAATCGTTATTACGTGGGCCCCCGTAATAATAAATTGTCTTGCACAGTTACCCCAAATTTTCTCTCATCCAAACAGATGATCAATCAAGAAGCAACAGCCGGTGCATCGGCATGAACGGGGTCATGCTCCAATGCGGGGTCAGGAGCAACGCCTGGCTCAGGGGCCATGGCTAGCTCCGAATCAAAAACTCCATCTCAAAATCAGCTGGATCAACAATCACAGGGGTCACAGGATCCCCCAAGGGCTGGTCTAAGTGCATGAACTCAATGTCATGGTCTGGATCAACACCAGGCGGAAAAACAGAATTGTCCTCATACTCACGATCAAACTCAAAACTGTGTGCGGGATCCGGTGCAGCTAGTGATGCCGTATCAGGGTCGGCGTCGTGTAAGTAGTGCTGCATTCCCTGTATGTGCGAAGATGCGGGTGTCAGAACTCAAATGAGTCTGGGATAGGGGAATGGTCATAAGTCTCCCCTATAGGAGCGTCCGCATGTAGTAGTCTAATACCAGCAGTAATAAGGCCCTGCCCTCGAATGGGTCCTCCTCCAGTAGATCGTTATCGTCTTCAGAGGCCTCGTTGGGAGGGCGTATCATCAACAGGATAAGCGGCAAGGGGCACAGGAGCAGGGATCACCGCCAGTGGTAAAATCCCAACAAGATGGCCATCAGTAGGCTCTGCTACGACTTCAGGCAGTGCACAAAGGGCTGAAAGTCGTCATTGTCTGTGCCGGTAGCATCAGAAATGTACACCTCGTGCTTCGTTGAACTATGTCGTCTGATACTATGGTCATAGGGTTCGTAGTGCCCATCCTTCTAGTACTTGATGAAAGCATAACGTTTGTAACACAAACACATATACGTATAATAATCAATCATAAAATCAGTTAATCACATAAGTCACCAAGTAAGGTATCACATACTTCTCCTAGCCTTACTAGCCAATTTCATTCAGTCTACAAGACTGCTCTATCCTTCACTTAAACCAAACCTCGATCCTCCAGATCGATCCTATAACAAACCAACGCGCTCAACTATCCCGGTCACTTCGATCCTCCAGATCGATCCTCAGCCCTCCAAGCTGAACTTCTAATTAATAAAATGTGCTCAACATTTGTTTGTAAAAAGTGTGGATCTGGACTTAAGTGGTATGCAGAAAAAAAAATGTTTTCGTGAGAGCCCTAGTGATCATAGTCTAGACTCAAGAAGGAATCCTAGTTCGCTATGATCAGAGCTCTGATACCAAGCTGTCACACCCTGGCTTTGCGGAAGCGTGGGTAATTTTGGTGTGACTTCTTAATACCATAGCTTAATCATACCAAAGCTATATGAGTTAAAAACATGCAAGATCATCCATTAAGTTTTGAAATTCAAACACAATACCATTGTTTTAACATACCCTGACAACATAATCTTGTTCAACAAACTTTACAAACATAACATAGATATGGTTTAAGGATTGTGTCTTGTCCAGGAAAGAGACACATCCCCTAAACCCCGGATGACCTTGGAAACTAGTGCAGCGGAAAACATGCCATACCGTGCCAGATCTCGTTAATTTCCTGAAATACATGTAAGTTGAAAAATCAACAATAATGTTGAGCGAGTTCATGCGTTTAGTATGTGCGCGCGAATAAACCTTTGTAATCATTGTAAGTATGAATGTTTTGTAAGCGCTGGTATGAAAGCAAATAAGGAAACATATTAGTTATTGTGTATCCACATGGTCCAACCTGCGGGCGCATGGGAGGGGATAGGACAAGGTCACCACATGGTCCAACCTGCGGGCGCATGGGTGGTGTTACGACAAAGTCACCACATGGTCCAACCTTAGGGCGCATGGGTGGTGTTATGACAAGGGCACCACATGGTCCAACCTTAGGGCGCATGGGTGGTGTTATGGCAAGGTCACCACATGGTCCAACCTTAGGGCGCATGGGTGGTGTTTGTCATGCTCAAATAGACCTACCACTCGTATCCCTCGATCGCACTACGAGGACTAATGTTCTTAAGGTTCCACCTATCCAATCACATAACCTAACAGTTCCTTCCGTAGCTGACCATACCATGTAAGAAACATTCGTAATCATAGTAACATGTATTTCACCCCCGCAGTTAAGAAAACTGAAAACAGTTAGAGAAAAGGGGGACATGAACTCACAGTGAATGCGTATCTCTAACAAGCGTCTCCAATATAGTAAGCTGTGCAACGACCTACAAGTGCTAATTCTATTAGACGGACGGCCGTGCTTTAGCTTTACAGTTTATGTTTGCGGGAAATAGTTAGACAACTATTTCGTGTTATATGTCGTATATGCTGGGTAGTTATCTTCCTTCCCAAGGATGGGGGATTTAATACATGTGCGTAAGTTACGTTTTATCAATCTTGTGGTAATGTAATTACCGGTGTAACTTATATATTTGTGGAAGCGTTCGCAAAGTTTTGGAATCATTAGCGCTTGTAAATATTATTTTTACTCTAAAATAATATTTATGTATTTTCACAAAATAATCATAAACAGTGTTGTGACAAATATATTTATCACGTTAATCTTTGTGAAAATCCCACCTCCGAATATTTAGTAAAATATAGTACTGGCGAAATTTATGTTTTGAAAACATGTCCAAAGATAGTTCTAACACTTGTTGTATAAAAAGTCTAAGTGTTAGGTCTTTAGAAAATTTCGCCAGAGTTTCCTCTGTAACTGGAGGTGGCCACGCTTTCAAGCGTATCATTTTCTTTTAACAAATCAATTCAACAACTTCTTTACTCAATCCAACAATTTCCGACACATCAAACTAGTCAATAAATACGTAAATTTGCATAATCGCATGAACTTGCAGTTTTTCCAAATCTATAGTGTAAACACCCTTTATATATGTAGATCTTTATATGAAGTAACTTTAATCTCACAAAAACCTCGTGTTTAGAGAAAACCGTCTTTACAACTTCTAGTAACAAGTGACAAATTTACTTCTTTGTCGGATCTCTTCATTTCACAAGTGTCTATACACTTGTGGTTTATAAAATCATATTTATTAGTGTAAGATCCATCTTTAGAAAAACATGATTTCTATAAAGTGTGGTCTTTCTAAAATACCACTTGCGGATACGTAGATCCGCTAGTTTTAAACACCATTGTACCGGTTAAAATACTTTTACACAAGAAAAATATTTCTACACAAGTTCATGTCTCTAAAATGTGGTAGTGGTTCACCTTTAACCCTTGTATCTTTCAAAAACAAGCTTGTGTGATGATGCATGATTTTACAAAGTCGGGTTAAACGAAGATTCGAGCTACCACATTATAGATCGGGTCTAGATAAACACAAATTTCAAGTCCTACGACTTTTACACAAGACATGTGCTATTAACCACCATTTTTATGATTTTTGTAGACTTTAATGCATCATCTTTTAATATGACGAGATTCAACCGACAATAATCCTTTTAACCACTTTAGATAAGCGTAAAAACAAGTTTTAAACAATATACCTCTAGCTCAAGGCTAGGGAAGAATCGTGACGAAAAACGCGTGGATAAAAGCTAACGAGAGAGGTCCTTCGCGTTCCGCTTGCTCCAAGACTCCTAATACACGATCTTTATCACTTGTATGATGATGGAATGCAAGATCAAGGGCCGAAAAGATGAGGAGAGTAAGAGGGGTGTTAGGCCGAGAATGGGAGAGAGCAAGAGAGAAAGTTGGAGTGTGTTGTGTTAGTTGGTGATTATCTCTAGTGATTATGTGGGTATTTATAGGCAATATCTAGTGTTATAGTCCAATGGTTAATGTGTCCACTTGATACTAGACATAACAAGATTATCCAATCTCTAGTGTACTTGTGTGTCCCCTAGTTTGGGGGGCCGGTTAGGGGCTTGGGGTGGGTTAGTTCGGTTTAAACTTGTTTAGTTAGAGAGAAGTTTAGGCTAAATAAGTAGGTTAAGTGTCTAACCTCGTTAGTTGTATAAAGCGCGTCATGACGGGTGTTAGGGTAACCAGGGACCCTAACTGGCTCAGAAAAAGAGTAATAATAAAAATAGTATTGTTTTCATGCTCCGGGTAAAGTCCGGGTGTCCGGTTGGATAGTGATCCGTTAAAGCGTTATAAAAGCTTTAAAGTGTCGTTATTACGTTTTTAGTGACACAATTTGTTTTCCCGACACTTTAGAAAGTGTCTAGTAATATTTTCTCATTTTCTGGCACTTTACTAGTCAACTAGAAGCTGGTTTATTTATTAAAGTGCTGTGTCTGGTACTTTAAAGTACGTTTTGGCACATCCGAATCAGTGTATCTTATCCCTAGAGACGCGGTACCATAACCCTTATATCCCTACACTCACTACCAGTGTAGTCAAAATATTTGAGGCTCTTAACAGGCCTTAGAGGCAGTATTTGCCTGATGCTGGTTATATCAGCATGTTCACTGTGTATCCGTTTAGTGCTGCTGTGCTTTTTGTGCATCATGTTTGTCACTAAGGTGCCGTATGTAAGTAATGTAGTGACAGCAAATAAAGTATGATGCAAGTAAGTGCATGTATCATTATGCAGGTAGCAGTTTATCAGCTAGTTTCAATCAAGCACAGTAATTAAGCAGTAATTAATCATTTATTAAGTTGTACGGATACCTGGTTTAGTGCGGGTTGTCACAAATGCACCTGTGGTCTTCATGGACTAATGAACCGAGTGTGCAAACCCTACCTTGACAAGTTTTTCACTTGTTTTGTATGACCACATCTGAATCTACTCTAAGAGCCAATAGGAACCCGAGCAACATATACGCCTTAACTTGGAAATTCTCCGAAGCGAAAAACTCTACGCTAAGTTTCCAACATGTGACTTTTGGCTTCGTGAAGCCCATTTTCTTGATCACATGCACAACCCCTAAATGCCTTAACTTGAAAGCGTACCACCTATAAGTGGGGTGATACTCAGGAGTCCGCGTTTCAACTGCTGACGGAAATACTTTGTTTCCCGCCTATTCTTTCGTTACCTGAAGGCTCCAACAATTTATTGTCTACTGTGATGCGTCTATCCAAGGACTCGGTTGTGTGTTAATGCAACGTGAGAAAGTTATTGCAATACTTGTCTCGACAACTCAAAGTTCACGAAAAGAACTACACTAACCATGACCTGGAGCTGGGAGCTGTAGTTTTCACACTCAATATATGGAGACGCTACTTATATGGTACCTAGTGCACGATTTACACTGATCACAAGAGTCTCCAGCACATATTCGATCAGAAAGAGTTGAACATGCGGCAACGCCGGTGGGTCGAGCTTCTAAACGACTATGAGTGCGCGATTAAATACCATCCGGGCAAGGCAAACATTGTACCCGATGCCCTCAGCCAAAAGGAAACTAAACCTAAACGTGTTCATGCGTTACAACTAACCATTCATTCTAATCTTCCTTATCAAATCCGAAATGCTCAAGTCGAAGCCCTGAAGGAGGAAAACCTTGTAGCTGAGTCCATACGGGGCATGGAAAAACAACTCAAACTTAAGGATGACGACATTCACTACTTCGTTGAACGTATACATGTTCCATCATACGGAAACCTATGAGAGCTTGTGAAGGATGAAGCGCACATGTGTCGCTACTCGATACATCCTAGTGCCGACAAGATGTATCATGACCTCAAGGCCTTGTATTAGTGGCCTAACATGAAAGCAATCATCACGAAGCATGATAGTAAACGCTTAGCATGTGCTAGAGTCATCAAGTATTAAAAACAGTTAGGGCTACTGCAACAACCGGAGTTACCAATGTGTAAATGGGAGCAAATTTCCATGGATTCCGTCACCAGTTCACCTAAATCTCAGGGCGGAAACCACACTACTGGGGTGATTGTTGGCCGCCTGACTAAATCTGCACATTTTCTTGTGATCAAAGAAACAGTCAAGTTTTCAAAACTTGCAAGAATCTACTTGAAGGAAGTAGTTTCTAGGAACAGGGTGCCAACTTCCATTATCTCCGATCGTGACCCACGTTTCGCATCTGATTTGTGGCATGCGATGCACAAATCTTTCAGCTCATGTCTAGACATGAGCACCGCTTATCACCCGCAAACGGATGATCAAACTGAACGTACCATCCAAACCCTTGAAGATATGCAGTGTGCATGTGTCATCGACGTTGGTAATGGCTGGGAACAACACATACCATTGGAGGAGTTCTCTTACCACAACAGTTACCCTACTAACATACATGCTACTTCGTTCGAGGCATTGTACGGACGGAAATGTCGATCACCTCTGTGTTGGGCTGAAGTTGGCGATAGCCAAATCACTGGCCCTGAACTCGTGCTCGACACAATGGAAAGGATTGCCCAGCTCAGAAACC
>JARYGA010024271.1:0-44635 GCA_030545235.1 Helianthus tuberosus | reverse complement strand
AAAAGTTATGCGCGTTTTAGTTCGTACGGACGACGAAACGAACCTGCAGAAAAAGGCAAAATCTAGAGGGCGTCGCCGACGGGGTCTAGAAAGTCAGTTTTCTTCCGACGCGCTATTTACCTGTCTACGCGATGTTTTAGCGACGCGATAAACCAAGGGCCGTCGCCGACGGCCTTAGGGGCGTCGCCGACGCCCTCCCCATGTCCCAAAAGCTGAAAATTGTTATCTAAGTTGATTTATGGGTCGTGGGCTTCGGTATGTTAACCGTGGACTACGGCGGGCCTCCCAAACATGATTCTGATCGTTCCTTTGATGATTATGGGTTATAAATCTACGTCTAAGACCCACGTAATTAATGTATGATTATGTAAGAGGTATGTGAGAGCTTGTATGTATATATATGGGTATGTACATCTGTAGATGTGTATATATATGTATGTATGAAGGTACGTCTGAGTGTATGTAAGTACGTGAAGATATGGGGAGGTATATATGTATGTGGATGTCTACGTATGTAAGCATAAAGGTATGTATGAGTATATAAGGGTTAGGTAAGAGCTTGAATGTGTAAATATGGGTATGTGCGTACATAGATGTGTATTTATGTATATATAAAGGTACGTATGTGAGTATGCATGTATGTAGAGACGTAGGGACGTATGTACGTATGTAGATGTGTGTTTACGTATATATGAAGATACGTATGTATGTATGCGTGTATGTAGAGATGTATGAATGCATGTAAGTATGTAGATGTGTATGTATGAATGTAAGTGTGTGTGTATGCATGATTTCGATACGTTGAGGATTAACGTTATTAATAGTGTGCCTGGAGAATGAACATTAATGCAGGTACTTTATTGAAGACTCACCAGGGAATGGATATGTGGATGTAATGCTTAAAGATAGATATATAATTGAATGGGAAGTGTACTTATATGAATCTTGTATATATATAATGTGTGCTAATGTTATGAATGAATGTGGTGAGTGCAGGTTGTACAAATCACGGACGATTATCACGAGGAATAGAATCACGAGGAATAGAGATCGAAGACCGGGTCACAAGATAGATTGTACGGGAATAATTGATTATGTACCTTAGCAAACAGAAGTTATGCTTATGTTTCGTAAAAGAGTTATTTTAAAAAGGACTTTCAAGTAAGCTAAGACGTTTGTAATGAAAGAAATTTTATGGCATGAATTTCCGCTGCGACTTTTGTCAAATACGTGTTAGGGTCTTACAAGTTGGTATCAGAGCCCTGGTTTGAGGGAAATCAAGTACGATAAGATAAGTACTTGAACTCAGACCTATGTGCTCTTATGATAAGAAACCCGTACAATCTAAGACTCAGGTCAAGATCCCAAAGGTAAAAGCGAATGTAAGTAAGCACTTAAGTATGCATATGAAGAAACTAACGGTACGTTATGTGCAAGGTAAGCATAAGTGTTTGAAGGGGATGACCCGTGAATGCAGTTTAGGATGAGTACTAAGGCAAACAAAGATGCAAATACACAAATGGACCCAGGTACACAATGTTAATATGTATGGGTACCAGTGTTAAAAGAAAACGTAAGAAATCTCCTTGAGAGGGTAAATACTAAACAAAAAATAACGATGTTGCTTCGGTAAAGTTTTAAGGATGTTGCACGAGACTGAAAACTTTTTTTTTTCGGACATAAGGCGATGATTACATGAAGGCACGAAACTAGTATGTGGATTGCACACATGGCAAGTACACAAGAAGCATATGATGTTCATGAGGCCGTGGTAATTATCGCAGGTATGTCCGGGAGAATTGGGTAGCAGGTGAGGCGTGCGGGTAAAATGAGTAGTAAGACTCTCAGGAAATTGAGAGTATTATACAAGAATGAAAAAGAAGAAATGATAAGGATGAATGATGTTGTATCCGTAAGTAAGTACGGATCGGCAGGGTATGAATGACGTGTTTGAAATCCTCGAGACGGATTCAACACATGTAAGGAATGAAAGATATGAATAGAATGTTTGAATCCGCGAGACGGATTCAAGGAATGAAAGGCATGAATGGAATGTTTGAATCCGCAAGACGGATTCAAGGAATGAAATGCAGGAATGATATGTTTGAATCTGTGAGATGGATTCAAATCATAGAAGGAATAAAATGTATGAATGGTAGGTTAGAAACCGCTAGACGGATTGAAAATATAGAAGTAATAAAAGGTATGGATGTTACATTTGAATTCGTGGGACGGATTTAAAATATATAAAGGATAAAATTTACCCACGTCAGAATTGTGTCAATAGTTTACCGTAGTTATGTCAAACGAGTCCTATGAGTAAATGTAAAGTAAATGAACAAAAGAATGATCGTAATGGGCATGCAAACCTAAGTTTTAAAATGAAAGAAAGAAGTTTTAAACCCGTTATGTGTTAGATGTGTTAGTAATCGATTCGTAGGAGTCATAATGTAGGGCGGGCTATGACCCGGACAATAATTTAAGTATGAATGAGAAGGGTAAGCTTGGTCATGAGTACCTAAATAATGTAATGAATGTATTTGCATGTAAGCATGAATGGAAAGAAGTACAAACGTGTACCTCGATGCATCTATGATAAGTAAGAAATGTCAGTTGGACTTGAAAAGTCAAACCGCAAAGGTTGACGAAATAAGTAACCAGAGTAAAAGAATTGAATGTAAGGAATGAAGTATGGAATGTGTTATAGCATGTACGTAGGAAGTTGTAGAAGAATTATGGGTGAGTAATCACCTAGTAAAATAAATGTTTGAATGAAATATGCACTTGCGGAAGCTCATTACAAGGATGAATGAAACATGGCCGGGTACGGTTAGTACTCGTGAAGAGGCGGATCGATCTGGTTTACGGATCGTTGAGTTATGAAATGAAACCGAGGTCAGTAAAATGTTCAACTTATGCTGAATAGGTACGAATTAGAAGATTGGAAAGCGACCTATGAAGTGAAAGATAGGATAGGTATGGTATGGTATGTGATGTTTGACTTTTAACAGTCAACATAAGAAGAAAAGGGTAAATCCCAAAAGTTTTGAGTGAAAATTTCGGGTAATGATTAAACTCTCGTATGATGAACGGCATGATACACTTACTTATGTAAATTAAATAATGCATGAAGTGAGAGTAATTGTAAGGTGAAATGAAAAAGATGGTTTGAAAGTAACGTAGAGGTATGCATGGTACAAGTAACTATAGAAAACGTAGAATGATGTACGACTTTGGAGTCAAGCATGTATGTGAGACTATGAAACAGTAACTTTGTTGCGAAAACAAAACAAGAATTTGACGTTATACAGTGTATGTACGGAAAGTAATCTTAAGAGATGAGATGAGGGTATTAGACTGTAACACCCTTTTTATGATAATAAGATTTCTTAATATATTACATGAGTTTATACAAAAATCCCAATTTACAAATTGTTTTCGGATTCAAAATACCAAACGCGAACATGTTAAGTACAAAAGGAAGTTTAAAGTAACTTCTACTAGTCACTACCGACTAGTTTAAAACCTTAGGACATGGTTATCAATTCATTTACATCAAAATCATTGTCTAAAACAAAGTTAAGTTAACGCGGAAGCTTCAAAATACGTGTTCGGTTCTTCGACATTGCTTGACCACCATCCGGAATCCCACCATAGTCACCTAAGGTCAAAACCACTAAAACATTAGTTTTGGCATTGACATAGTACTCATAAACAAGTTCCAGCATTAATTTAAATAAAGAAAAATAAAAATTCTGACTTTTGATCCTCCCGCGTGTCGCGGCAGGAGACGTTAAATCCGTCGCGACTCGCGACGGCTTCCGCGTGTCGCGGGGGCATTCGTGTATTCCTCCGCGTGGCGCGGGGGAACACGTTTTCCAGCAGGTGCAGGCTTAAATCTCTGCATATCTGCCCAGCTCCGAAATTTATAAAAATTCTAACTTTAAACTGTTATAACTTTTTACTCGTAAGTCCGTTTTGACCGATTCTTTTTCTATGAGTCCGTAATAAAATTACGGATTCAACCATGTAAATTTCACATCGCGGAAACCAAGATACCGGCAATTGGTTCACAATTTCCTTTTTTCAATTATCCAACCCATTAGTGTAAGTGCATAGCACCTCTTTTCCATTCTCAAGACCTTTTAGACATAATTACCCAATTTCCCGGGCTCACATACTTGGTGTATTCGTGCCAATTCCATGGCTTTGCGTTTCCTTTAGGGCTAATACTTGTTTCTTCGGAATTCAAGCATTCCGTTTCAAACAACCCTTTTTCATTTAACATTTATTGTTTGACCCATATTCCGGGTTCTTATACTTAGATTAATATCGCCAAATCATTGGTATGGTACAATTCATCATTTAACGAGGTATAAGACTTTCAAGTCTCTACTCTCGTGATTCTTTTGAAAACATCATTTTGACCCGTTTGGCTATTTTGTGAAAACCATCACTTCATTGACTAGCCAAACTAAATTCCAAGTCTTTACTTTGACCCGTTTGATAGTCGAGTGTACTTCGCCACTTTAATAACGCATCAAACGCGACCATTTCACTACAACATCATTCACACAAAAAAACTAATTATTTACACATAATTTAACGGGGCTAAAGCCACGTACCTTTAAAGCACACCTTTTCCGCGAGTATCACCTCCGGCGTGTCCACTTGACGTTCCGGATTCCTTGCCTAAAGAGTCCAATTCATAACAAGATTATAACTCTTTCATAAGCTTTAACGCATTAATTCATAACATATGCAAATCTGCGTTTTTAGAAATCTTTAACATTTTAACCCTCATTTAGGCGTTTTATCAAACACCTTGCGGGTCAGATTTCTAAATGATCTAAACCAAGTTCATAACTTGAAATTATCACTCAAATTAACTTCAATTAGACAATATACACATATTTTAACATCAACAATTTCAGAGATTAGCTCACAATTTCAGTTTACACTAGAACAAGAGTCTTAATCCTAGTGTTTATCGAGTTCTACTAACTTACTAATCACCCACTATAGTGATTTTGATCCTTAAAACTAACATGCAAGATTTTGACAAGAAATCATCTAGGGTTTGTCCCTAGACTTCACATTACTTCCAATTTCATGTTTTACAACACATAATCAAGCTCAACCTTCGATTTCAATCACATGCAAGAATTTGAGTTGTAACAAAACAACCTAATTTGACATACCTTATGACCTCCTTGACGAGGAGATCACGATTCTATGTTCAGATTTCGATTACGACATGATTTGAGCCTTCAATTTGAGAGTTTAGTAGAATTTAGGGTTGTGAAAGTGTGGGTGTCGCCCCCTGTGGTTTCTTAATCGACCAGGAACTCCAAAATGGAGTGTTTGGTTTTCATTTTACTAAATATTAGTAATTTAAGTTTCAATTTTGACAACCTAGGTCCCTCCACTCTTATTTAGTTTACATCTTTGGCTTTTTAACTCATTCCTGTGTTACTACAAGACTTCTAACTAACTGGGTTATTTATCCTAGTTAGTTTATTCTTGTTTATTATACACTTTATAATTCTAGTATAAAGTTTTGAAATTTCGGGATGTTACAAGTCCACCCCCCTTAAAAAGGGTTTCGTCCCCGAAACCGTAATACGTACCAAATAGTTTAGGGTAGAGCCGTTGCATCTCTTCTTCGGACTCCCATATGGTATCCGCACCCTTCCTGTGTTCCCATTTAACCTTCACTTGGTTAATTACCTTGCTCCTCAAACTTTTCTCCTTACGATCTAATATCGCAATTGGCTTAACTGCATAGTTGAGGCTGTTATCCACCTCGATATCATCATAGTGAATGCGAGCGGTTTCATCTGCTAAACATTTTCGGAGATGTGACACGTGGAATGTACTATGAATCCCATTCAACTCATCGGGTAAGTCAAGACGATATGCAACTTTACCAACCCGTTCGGTGATTCTGAACGGCCCAATAAATCTTAGGCTCAATTTCCCTCTTTTTCTGAACCGTATGATTCCTTTCCACGGAGATACTTTCAGCATTACCTTATCGCCCACTTGAAACTCAATAGGCCTATTTCGCTTATCCGCATACGACTTTTGTCGATCCTGAGCTACTTTTAGGTGAGCTCGGACTATATCGATTTTCTCATTCGTAGTTCGGATTATATCAGTAGGTGCTAATCCTTGTGGTCCCACTTCTCCCCAACACACCGGGGTTCGACATTTTCTACCATATAACATCTCATACGGGGCCATTTTAATGCTCGATTGATAGCTATTGTTATATGAAAATTCGACCAAGGGTAGATGGACATCCCAACTACCCCCGAAGTCGATGATGCAAGCCCACAACATATCTTCCAACGTTTGTATCGTTCTCTCACCTTGTCCATCCGTTTGCGGATGATAAGCAGTGCTAATGAACAGTTTAGTTCCCATTTGCTCTTGGAATTCGCGCCAGAATTTAGAGGTAAACCGAGTATCTCTGTCTGACACAATGGATATCGGCACTCCGTGACGTGCTATGATTTCATTGGTGTACACTTCCGACATCTTCTCGGATGTATAAGTCTCACGAATCGGAATGAAGTGAGCACTTTTTGTCAATCTATCCACGACTACCCATATAGCATCAAATCCGCGATTGGTTTTGGGCAATTTGGTTAACAAATCCATCGTGATTTGTTCCCATTTCCAAACTGGGATATCCAGCGGTTGCAACCTACCATATGGCTTTTGGTGCTCCGCTTTGACTTGTAAACAAGTCAGACACTTCTCCACATATTTCACAATATCTCTTTTCATTCCGGGCCACCAATAGTTTTGTTTTAAGTCATTATACATTTTGGTCGCCCCCGGATGAATGGAATAATGAGATTTATGGGCCTCGTCTAGTAGATGCACCTTGGCCCCACACGTATTTGGAACCCAAATTCTCCCAAATTGAGTTTTCAATCCTTGGTTATCATCCTCCAGGTCTTTTAGCTGCCCAACTATCCTTTCCTTCTTCACATTTTCTTCCTTGATTGCTTCAATTTGAGATTTTCGGATTTGTTCAAGCAAACCCGATGTCACAATTAGTTGCATCGATCGTACTCGAATAGGCGTATAATCTGTCTTTCGGCTCAACGCGTCTGCCACTACATTAGCCTTCTCGGGGTGGTAATGTATTTCACAATCAAAGTCTTTGACAGTTTCTAACCACCGCCTCTGCCTCATATTTAATTCCTTCTGATTGAAGAAATACTTTAAGCTTTTATGGTCGGTAAAGATAGTAGACTTCACCCCATACAAGTAATGCCTCCATATCTTCAAGGCAAACACCACTGCTGCTAACTCGAGGTCATGGGTAGGATATCTCTTCTCATGAGTCTTTAGCTGCCTCGAGGCATAGGCTATAACCTTGCCCCGCTGCATCAAAACACAGCCAAGTCCCGAATGCGATGCATCCGAGTAAACTACCATATCCTCCGTTCCGTCCGGTAATGACAATACCGGTGCATGGGTCAATTTCTCATTGAGCGTTTGGAACGCCCTTTCTTGATCCTCGGCCCAAATAAACTTTTCATCCTTTCGGGTTAGTTTGGTCAACGACACAGCAATTTTGGAGAAATCTTGTATGAATCTCCGATAATAACCCGCAAGCCCCAAGAAGCTTCTGATTTCCGAAGGATTCTTTGGTGGAGTCCATCTTGACACAGCTTCTATCTTTGACGGATCTACTAACACCCCGTTTGCACTAATGATGTGCCCAAGAAATTGCACCTCTCGTAACCAGAAGGCACATTTTGAGAATTTTGCATACAATTTCTCTTTCCTGAGCGTCTCCAACACTTCACGCAAATGACTTGCGTGTTCCGCTTAATTCTTGGAGTATATCAAGATGTCATCAATGAACACTATTACTGACTTGTCTAGCATGGGTTTGCAAACCCGGTTCATGAGATCCATAAAAGCCGCGGGTGCATTAGTTAACCCAAAGGACATCACGAGAAACTCGTAATGTCCGTACCGTGTACGGAAAACCGTTTTCGGTACATCCTCCTCTTTGACTTTTAACTGATGATACCCCGATCTGAGGTCGATTTTTGAGAACCAACTTGCACCTTGTAATTGGTCAAATAGGTCATCAATTCTTGTAAGCGGATATCGATTCTTTACCGTGAGTTTATTCAACTCCCGGTAATCAATGCACATACGCATGCTCCCGTCCTTCTTTCTCACGAATAATACCGGTGCGCCCCATGGAGACACACTTGGCCGAATAAATCCCTTGTCTAGCAATTCTTGGATTTGGGACATCAATTCTTGCAATTCTGATGGCGCTAACCGATACGGCGCCTTAGCCACGGGTTTCGCGCCCGGAATCAATTCGATTCCGAACTCTACCTCCCGCTCTGGCGGTATTCCCGGTAATTCTTCCGGAAATACATCGGCGTATTCACGTACCACTGGTACGTCTTCAACTCTCGGCGTCTCTTTATCAGGTTCGTTGGCGTATATCATAAATGCTTTACATCCTCGCCTCATAAGTTTATGAGCTTTTAATATTGAGCACATAACGGGACTGCCCCCTTTTTCGCCATAGATGGTGACTTGCTTTCCACTTGGAGATGTCAATTTTATCTCCTTACAGAAACATATCACTTCTGCATGATGTCGAGCTAACCAATCCATCCCGACCACTACTTGGAATTCTTCCATTGACATAGGGATCAAGTCTATTAAATATTCCTCGTCATCAATGTTTATTTTGCAATCTTGACATACATCACATACAAGGAAACTTTTGTTATCACCTATTTCTACCTCTAATGGCATAGGCAATTTTGTTAGTACAAAAGAAGGATGTCGAATAAATCCATGTGAAACAAAAGATTTATTCGCACCCGTATCAAATAGCACACGTGCAGGAATTGAGTTTATAGTAAATATACCTGAAACCACATCGGGTTCCACCTTTGCCTCTGCTGTTGTTAACTGGAAGGATCTTGCTTTTGCTCTTGGTGTCTCAGTACGTGTATCCTTGTCATCTTTCTTTCCGATCAACTCCGGGCACTCAGATTTCTTGTGACCTGGCTGATAACATTTGTAACACACCGACACCTTCCCCGAGCACAACGCAGCTGTGTGCCCGGTTTTCCCACAAATAGGACACTGCTTGTCCTTAAACCGGCACTCACCCTTGTGCCCTTTCCCGCATATCTTGCAGCTTGATGACCCACTTTTTCCTTCTTGTTTCTTTGAAGATTCGTTCGGACGTGCCTTTTTCGTTGGGCTTGGGTTGACTACCTGTGCCCTTCTTTCGCCTCTTTCTATCTGTTTCTTCAACTCTATCTCCCGTTCCCGAGCAACGTTTATAATCTCGGTGAGAGTCTCATACTTAGAAGGAGTCATAAACTCCCTATACTCGGCGCTCAGCATATTATAATAATAATATATTTTCTGCTCTTCATTCGTTATGAGATCATCACAAAACTTCATTTTATCCATGAACGTTCCCGTGATTTTATCGATAGATTCACCCTTGTGTCGAAGCTGCATAAATTCTTCCTTGATTTTGTTTATGATTGTCTTGGGACTATGATGTTTAAGAAACGGCATCTTAAACTCGTCCCATGTCATAGCCTTAGCCGCTTCACTTCCGATCTCTTTCTTCTTATTATCCCACCAATCTTTCGCCTGACCCCTTAACTGACCCGTGCCATAAGCCACGAAGTCATCCTCATCGCAATGGGTCCTTTCAAATACTCCCTCCATATCACTTAGCCACCGTTGGCATATTATCGGGTCAACCTCCCCATTGTAGTTTGGCGGTTTACACGCCATGAACTCTTTATAAGAACAAGGTTTTCGTCCTCCCGACTTTTCCTTTGCTAAATTGGTATTATCCTCCAATTTCTTGATTCTTTCTTCCACTACTGAGAATACCGTGTTTTGGATTTTGTCGATGAAACCCGACAAACTGTTTTCGATTGCCTTTCCTACCTCATCAGCAATCACTTCTCTTGTTTGTTCGGTGACTCTTGGCACCGTATCATCATTACCTTTATCCGTCATCTTTAACTGAAATGTTTACATAGAGCGTTAAACATTTCATCTATGGCATATGATTTATTTACTTCGGTTTATTCAAGTTCATAACTTGTTTTCACCGTTCTCATCCATGCATATCAATTCATTATTTCCCTTTTTATACTTAGTAATTCTACTTTAGAACAATTAACTCTTACCGGATGCTTGATCAAGCTTGAACCGAACACACTTGTTAACAACCTTGAGCTCTGATTACCAACTTGTAACACCCTTTTTATGATAATAAGATTTCTTAATATATTACATGAGTTTATACAAAAATCCCAATTTACAAATTGTTTTCGGATTCAAAATACCAAACGCGAACATGTTAAGTACAAAACGAAGTTTAAAGTAACTTCTACTAGTCACTACCGACTAGTTTAAAACCTTAGGACATGGTTATCAATTCATTTACATCAAAATCATTGTCTAAAACAAAGTTAAGTTAACGCGGAAGCTTCAAAATACGTGTTCGATTCTTCGACATTGCTTGACCACCATCCGGAATCCCACCATAGTCACCTAAGGTCAAAACCACTAAAACATTAGTTTTGGCATTGACATAGTACTCATAAACAAGTTCCAGCATTAATTTAAATAAAGAAAAATAAAAATTCTGACTTTTGATCCTCTCGCGTGTCGCGGCAGGAGACGTTAAATCCGTCGCAACTCGCGACGGCTTCCGCGTGTGGCGGGGGCATTCGTGTATTCCTCCGCGTGGCGCGGGGGAACACGTTTTCCAGCAGGTCCAGGCTTAAATCTCTGCATATCTGCCCAGCTCCGAAATTTATAAAAATTCTAACTTTAAACTGTTATAACTTTTTACTCGTAAGTCCGTTTTGACCGATTCTTTTTCCTATGAGTCCGTAATAAAATTACGGATTCAACCATGTAAATTTCACATCGCGGAAACCGAGATACCGACAATTGGTTCACAATTTCCTTATTTCAATTATCCAACCCATTAGTGTAAGTGCATAGCACCTCTTTTCCATTCTCAAGACCTTTTAGACATAATTACCCAATTTCCCGGGCTCACAAACTTGGTGTATTCGCGCCAATTCCATGGCTTTGCGTTTCCTTTAGGGCTAATACTTGTTTCTTCGGAATTCAAGCATTCCGTTTCAAACAACCCTTTTTCATTTAACATTTATTGTTTGACCCATATTCCGGGTTCTTATACTTAGATTAATATCGCCAAATCATTGGTATGGTACAATTCATCATTTAACGAGGTATAAGACTTTCAAGTCTCTACTCTCGTGATTCTTTTGAAAACATCATTTTGACCCGTTTGGCTATTTTGTGAAAACCATCACTTCATTGACTAGCCAAACTAAATTCCAAGTCTTTACTTTGACCCGTTTGATAGTCGAGTGTACTTCGCCACTTTAATAACGCATCAAACGCGTCCATTTCACTACAACATCATTCACACAAAAAAACTAATTATTTACACATAATTTAACGGGGCTAAAGCCACGTACCTTTAAAGCACACCTTTTCCACGAGTATCACCTCCGGCGTGTCCACTTGACGTTCCGGATTCCTTGCCTAAAGAGTCCAATTCATAACAAGATTAGAACTCTTTCATAAGCTTTAACGCATTAATTCATAACATATGCAAATCTACGTTTTTAGAAATCTTTAACATTTTAACCCTCATTTAGGCGTTTTATCAAACACCTTGCGGGTCAGATTTCTAAATGATCTAAACCAAGTTCATAACTTGAAATTATCTCTCAAATTAACTTCAATTAGACAATATACACATATTTTAACATCAACAATTTCAGAGATTAGCTCACAATTTCAGTTTACACTAGAACAAGAGTCTTAATCCTAGTGTTTATCGAGTTCTACTAACTTACTAATCACCCACTATAGTGATTTTGATCCTTACAACTAACATGCAAGATTTTGACAAGAAATCATCTAGGGTTTGTCCCTAGACTTCACATTACTTCCAATTTCATGTTTTACAACACATAATCAAGCTCAACCTTCGATTTCAATCACATGCAAGAATTTGAGTTGTAACAAAACAACCTAATTTGACATACCTTATGACCTCCTTGACGAGGAGATCACGATTCTATGTTCAGATTTCGATTACGACATGATTTGAGCCTTCAATTTGAGAGTTTAGTAGAATTTAGGGTTGTGAAAGTGTGGGTGTCGCCCCCTGTGGTTTCTTGATCGACCAGGAACTCCAAAATGGAGTGTTTGGTTTTTATTTTACTAAATATTAGTAATTTAAGTTTCAATTTTGACAACCTAGGTCCCTCCACTCTTATTTAGTTTACATCTTTGGCTTTTTAACTCATTCCTGTGTTACTACAAGACTTCTAACTAACTGGGTTATTTATCCTAGTTAGTTTATTCTTGTTTATTATACACTTTATAATTCTAGTATAAAGTTTTGAAATTTCGGGATGTTACATAGACCCGCTATAAACGGATCATACAAACGTACGCATCAATACAAGTTTGAAGAAGTATTTATATTGACATGTTATGAACGGGTCAAGGAAATGAGGATGTTATGTGAAAGCACGGTATGGAAAGTATGAACTTGTTAAAAAGAAGTCACAAGCGTTTCCGGGTTGGAGAAAACTTTTCGGAGGGATCTATTTACTAGAACTAATCTAGTAAAGATAAGAAAGGTTTCGGGGACGAAACCTCATTTAAGGGGGATAGACTTGTAACGCCCCAAAACCCGAATGTTTATATTTTCCGTATGTTCCTATAGGACATGTCATGAAATAAATAACTAGACTATTTAACCTAGTTAAGGGTATGGTCAAAAGTATTAAATGACGAAAGTTGTGCCAATTATATTTAAGTGGCAAACACGAGGGGCTAAATTGTAAACATGAGAAACTCATGTTTTATAAAACAAAAACATGACACATAACACACACACACATCATGTGTGTGTGTGCGTGGAATGCTCTGGAGAAGAACAAAGGGGTGTAAACCCTAGTTCTTAAAGAAGCTCCAAATTGTAGGTTTAATCGAGGCTCAAATCTATTAAGGAACATGAATTAGGGATCACCTAGACAAGGGGATCGTGAGGTATGTCTTGAAACTTAGATTGATGAACTTGTATGAAGTGGGTTATGTTCCAATCCGTGAATTGGTATGAAACTGATCATGTATATTTGTTATAATCATCATATAGAACATGGATTATGCATGGTTTGGATTAATTTGATGTTTAGAGGTGAAACCCACTTGGTATGGGGAGAAGGATGACTTGAATGATCACCCATGTCCAATTCTTGATTAATATTGATGTATCATGATACGTATGATGGATTCTTGTTAAAGGAATTGAAATAAATGTGATGCTAATATGTTTGATGTTTAGGTATGAATGATTCATGTTGATTACAAGGAGGATTTGATGAATAATGTATGAGACTAGAAGTATATGCATGAATTGATTGTACACTGTGCTTAGGAAGTTGTATACACACTAAGTGTAGGATGAAATGTATATAGAACCGTCCGTATAGCCTATTATGACGATACGAATACACAAGAATAAGCCGAAAGTTCATAGGATGAATTATTGACTTTTGAAAGTCAACTACGCATAAGGAACATGATTTGAGTGTTTTTTTTGTAAGGGTATGATTATAGGAAGTCGTATGGTACATGTTATATTGATACGTGTTTAATGCGATAACATGATGAAATACATGAGTTAGTAAGGATACGAATTTGGTTATATGTCTTATGCTTGTTAAAAGTGACCGATGAAGGTCAAATGTGAAATATGCGATTTATATGATCGTTAACATGTATAATCGTGTATGCTAACAAGAATGTAATTTCGACGACATGAAAGTATAGGAATCATGTCGAGACCCACGTAATTAATGTATGATTATGTAAGAGGTATGTGAGAGCTTGTATGTATATATATGGGTATGTACATCTGTAGATGTGTATATATATGTATGTATGAAGGTACGTCTGAGTGTATGTATGTACGTGAAGATATGGGGAGGTATGTATGTATGTGGATGTCTACGTATGTAAGCATAAAGGTATGTATGAGTATATAAGGGTTAGGTAAGATCTTGAATGTGTTAATATGGGTATGTACGTATGTAGATGTGTATTTATGTATATATAAAGGTACGTATGTGAGTATGCATGTATATAGAGACGTAGGGACGTATGTACGTATGTAGATGTGTGTTTACGTATATATGAAGATACGTATGTATGTATGCGTGTATGTAGAGATGTATGAATGCATGTAAGTATGTAGATGTGTATGTATGAATGTAAGTGTGTGTGTGTATGCATGATTTCGATACGTTGAGGATTAACGTTATTAATAGTGTGCCTCGTGATGTGTACAAAATGCAACATATAAATTACATCAAATATGGCATAAAACTAACCCTTTTTTAGTACTAATGTTGGAAAAAGTGTGTTTTTGTCTTCCTTTTGTATTTTCAGGATTAAATGAGCTCAAATGAACAAAAGAAGCAAAAAGGCAGTTAAATCTAACATAAATACAAGAAAAGGAACAAACGTGGCATGCCCGACCCCCCGACAGCATCTTCTCAAGCAAAATCAAGAAGACAGAAGGCTGAACACGCCCCGTGCTCAGTGAACACGAGGGCGTGCCCAAGTGTCAGCAGAAAAGACAAAGTTGTAGAAGCTTCTATCGCCCACCACGGGGTCGTGCTCAGCGGACACGGGGCCATGGTCAACTCTAAGATTCGCAGAATCTGGGGAAATCTTGATAATACAGATATGCTTCTGCACACGGGGTCGTGCCCAGCGGACTCGGGGGCGTGGTCAACTAATGCAGACAAACTGCAATTAATGAAGGAAGAGAAAGATGATGGACACGGGGTCGTGCCCAATGGACACGGGGCCATGCCCGAGCTGCTGTTCATGCTATAAATAGGGGTGCTTGGCTCAATTGCAAACCATCCCTTGGCACACCACCTCTCTCACACTTCACTAAACACGGGGTCGTGTCCAGCAACTTTAATTAAAATGCCCAGATACAGATTCTGTACACGGGGTCGTGTCCACTAAACACGGGGCCGTGTCCAGCCTCTGTTTTCGTTTTTATTTTTGTTTTCTGATCTCGAGACTTGGTTGTGGTCTGCTGAGTGATTCTTATGGATCAATACTCAGGAGGTTACAACTACACATATGAGGAGGATGATTATATTAATAACTATTGCACTAATTGTGGTGACCCGCACTCGGTCCAATATTGTAACTTATATAAACCATCCACTTCATACACCTACTATGAGGAGCCCAGGTACGAGCCATCAACTTCATACACATCCTATGAAGACCAAAGGTATGAACCTCTTCCCTCATACTCATATTTTGATGAACCAAGGTATGAGCCTTCTTACTCATACTTTGAGGAACCAAGATATGAGCCACCACTTTCATATGCTTACTATGAGGAACCTTGGCGTGAACAACCCACCTCATATGAGTATTATGAAGAACAAAATTACGACCCTTATCTATCATATGCTTACAATGAAGAACAATGGTGTGAACCATCTACTTCATATGGGTATTATGAGGAACAAAGGATCGAACAACCGGATTCAAGCTTTGAAAATCCCGATCCTTATTCTATCACCGAAGTGACCGATAGGATATTAGAACACCTTAAAACTATCAAGCGCTATATAAAAGAATCTCGCGCAAGGGAAGAGGAGTCCCGCGCAAGAGAAGAATTAAATAAAGACGAGACAGTTGAAAGTGTAAAAATGGAAGAACAATTAAGTGAAAAACCGACACATGAGTTAAACAACGAAAAAGGTGAGTCCGACAACGTTAAAATTCAAGAAGAGTCTAATTTTGAAGAAATTAATCTCTTGTCACCTTCTTTTGAAAATGATTGTTTAGTTCCCACTCATGCTAAGTTTTTAAAAGAGTTAAACACTAACACTAAAATTGACGAAACGGTAAGCGTTAAGTTAACTAATGATTAAACCTCGCTAATAAAAGAAGATCCATTTGAAATTAACATTACACCGGTTCCATGTTTTTTTCAAAATTCATGTATTAGTAATGTTACAATTGATAAAGATCTTTGTGTTAACATAATGCCCAACTACATTTTCGAAAAATTAAGTATTAGTGATTTTTCTCCACTTCAAATACCCATTTTTCTATCGAATCGGAAAATAATAAAATCAATCGATGTAGTTGAGGATGTCTTGGTTCAAACAAATCAAATGGTAATCCCAACCGACTTTGTCATCCTCGATGACGCTCCTCTAGTGTTGGGACGACCCTTTGTAAAAACCCACGAAGCTTTGAAAAACCGGAAGTACAACAATCTACCTCTTAAATTAGGGGCATTTAAAAAGAGTGTCGATCTTGAGCGGTCAATGAAATATCCATTCGGCAATAATGACCCCCTAATTGAAGATGAAGATGAACCACCCGATACAAGTGAAAAGATTGACCACTTTGTTGAAGAAGAGGTCGCCATAGAACAAACTTTTAAAGTTCTTGATCTAAATGAGCAACCAAATAAGGAGTCTCCTAAAGACCCACCTCTTGAGCTCAAAGAACTTCCAAAAGGTTGCAATATGCTTTTCTAGACAAAGATGGTAAAGCACCTATAATTATTTCGTCGAAATTAGGTAGTTTAGAAAAAGAAAAATTAATTAATCTTTTGAAAAAGCACAAAAATGCGATTGCTTGGAAACTTGTAGATATTAAAGGAATAAGTCCTTCCATGTGCACGCACAAAATTTTAATGAATGATGACTACAAATCGGTAATACAACCACAACGTCGAGTAAATCCAAATGTTCAAGAAGTGGTTAAAAACTAAGTCATCAAATTACTTGACGCCGGACTTATTTATCCTATCTCCGATAGTCCTTGGGTAAGTCCCGTCCAAGTAGTTCCAAAGAAAGGAGGTATGACGGTAATAACTAACGAAAAGAATGAATTGATACCAACGAGAACCGTCACATGATGGAGAGTATGTATAGATTATAGATGATTAAATGAAGCAACGAGGAAAGATCACTTTCCTTTGCCCTTCATTGATCAAATGTTAGAAAGATTATCCGGTCATAAATTTTACTGTTTCTTGGATGGTTTTTCAGGTTACTTTCAAATCCCGATAGCACCCGAAGACCAAGAAAAGACAACCTTCACATGTCCCAATGGAACTTTTGCTTATCGACGCATGCCATTTGGTCTACGTAATGCCCCCACAACATTCCAACGTTGCATGGTAGCCATCTTCCATGACATGATAGAAAAGACAATGGAAGTCTTCATGGACGACTTTTCTATCTTTGGGGATTCATACGACCAATGCCTCGATAACCTTGAACGAATGCTATCTCGATGTGAGGAAACTAACCTCGCCCTTAATTGGGAAAAATGCCATTTCATGGTAACGGAGGGAATAGTACTCGGTCACAAAATCTCAAGCGAAGGAACGGAGGTTGATCGAGCAAAAATAGACACTATTTCTCGATTACCACCCCCATCCTCTGTTAGAGCTATCAGAAGTTTCCTAGGGCATGCCGGATTTTATAGGTGATCTATCAAAGATTTTTCTAAAATTTGAAGGCCTCTAACAAAATTACTTGAAAAAGATGCCCTTTCATCTTTGACAAGGATTGCAATCAAGCATTTCTAACCCTAAAGGAAATGCTAGTCAATGCACCTATCATGATAGCGCCTGATTGGAAATTTCCTTTCGAAATCATGTGTGATGCAAGTGACTTTGCAGTTGGAGCTGTCTTGGGACAAAGAAAAGAAAAGCATTTTCACCCAATTTATTATGCTAGTAAAACACTTAACGATGCACAAGAAAATTACACAACAACTGAAAAAGAATTACTAGCTGTGGTATTTGCTTTTAATAAATTTCGTTCTTATCTTGTTCTTTCTAAAACAGTAGTCTATACAGATCATGCAGCAATTCGATATCTCTTCAAAAAGCAGGACGCAAAACCACGTTTGATTCGGTGGATTTTACTCCTCCAAGAATTTGATATTGAAATCAAAGACAAAAGAGGAGAAGAAAACACCGCATCAGATCATCTTTTGCGCTTAGAAGACCCAGCTTTGGAGGCAACCAGGGACGAGCAAATCAACGAGAAATTTCCAACGGAGTCCCTAGAAATGGTGGAATACAGAGAAGAACCATGGTACGACGACTATGCTAACTATCTAGCTAGCGGTATAGTCGCAAAAGGTTGGCCACATCATCGAAGAAAAAAATTCTTTGCTAATGTGAAACATTATTTTTGGGAAGATCTATATCTTTTCAAAATGTGTGCCGACCAACTCATCCGACAATGCGTACATGGTAGCGAAGCAAGAAGAATTCTCCGCCATTGTCATGAAGGTCTATACGGAGGACATCATGGTGCCGCTAGTACTGCACGAAAGGTATTTGATTCAGGGTTTTATTGGCCAACCATTTACAAAGACGCCCAAAGTCTTGTCAAGACATGTGATGCTTGCCAAATAACAGGTAATATTTCTTCCAAAAACGAAATGCCACAAAATGGCATTCTTGTTTGTGAAATTTTTGATGTGTGGGGACTCGACTTTATGGGACCTTTCCCACCGTCAAAAGGAAACAAATATATACTTGTGGCAGTAGATTACTTGTCTAAATGGGCCGTGGCCGAGGCACTTCCAACAAATGATGGAAGAGTCGTGGTAAGATTTCTGAAAAAAATATTCTCTCGTTTTGGAACGCCTAAAGCATTAATAAGTGATAGAGGTACCCATTTTTTGCAACCATCAACTTGAAATTTTTTTAACAAGATATGGGGTCTATCACCGGGTCTCAACAGCATATCACCCTCAAACAAATGGACAAGCCGAAGTGACTAATAGAGGTTTAAAACGAATACTCGAGAAAACCGTAGGGTTAAATAAAAAGGAATGGGCCGATAAATTAGATGAAGCTTTATGGGCTTTTCGAACTGCTTATAAAACAATAATAGGTACAACCCCATATAAGCTCGTCTATGGAAAAAGCTGTCATTTGCCAGTAGAAATTGCACACAAAGCCTACTGGGCAATTAAAATGTAAACTTAGATTTAGAATTTGCTGGTAGAAATCGATTTTGTCAGTTAAATGAATTAGACGAACTTAGGAATTATGCATACTCAAACTCCGAAATTTATAAGGAAAGAATGAAAAACTTGCATGACAAACATACTAAACCTTATGAATTTCGAGTAGGAGATCAAGTTCTTTTGTTTAATTCACGACTTCGATTGTTTCCTGGTAAATTAAAGTCTAGGTGGTCAGGACATTTTTCCATCACCCATATTTTCCCACACGGTGCAGTAGAAATTAAATCTCGGAATGGAATTCCATTCAAAGTCAATGGCCAACGGCTGAAACTCTATCAAGGATTCATTGAGGATGAAGAGGAAGAAATCTCGCTTCAGACGGTCGAAGAGTAAAAGCATCAACATCATACCTGGTAAGTTACGAACAAACGGGTTGACATCTGAATCGGTAAGTTTTCTAACCAAGTTTTTGGGAAACAAGGGCACTCACACGAGCACTAAATTTTTTTTTAACTTTGCTCGGCATGAGGCCGTGTCCGCTGGACACGGGGCCGTGTCCGCGCGACTGTCGGGATAAAACCCTTTTTCAAAACAGTTTCTTCATTTCCACACGCCCCGTTTCCCCGAAAGTTCTCTGGTTCAGGCGATTTTTCCACAGATTTTTGACGTCTCCTCTACTTCTAACAACATCAAGGTATGATTCTATCATCATTAGTAGTTAGATTAAGCATTTGCATGTAGTTAAGACATCAAAAATTTGGGGAAAAATCTAGGGTTCTTGAACTTCATCCGGATCGAACCTCAAATTTTTGCATAAATATGTTAGCAGTAGTTTAGATTAATGTTATAGGAAGTAAATCCACTTGTATTGTTCATAGAAACGACTGACAAAGTCCTCCAGATTCGAGACAACTTGTTGAAAGCTCGAAGTCGACAGAAAAGTTACGCCGATAGACGACGCAAGCCCCTTGAATTTGACGTTGGCGACTACGTACTCCTAAAGGTATCACCTTGGAAGGGTGTGGTCAGATTCGGCAAGAAAGGGAAACTAGCGCCTCGATATGTTGGACCTTTTAAGATTCTAGAAAGGATCAGAAAAGTCGCCTACAGACTCGAACTACCGGAGGAACTTAGTAACGTCCACCCGACTTTCCATGTGTCAAACCTCCGAAAGTGCCTAGCTGAGCATGATTTAATTGTACCACTCGATGATCTCCAAGTAAACGAAACACTACACTTCGTGGAGAAGCCTGTCGAAATCATGGATCGCCAAACCAAGCAGCTCAGACGCTCGCACATTCCTATTGTGAAAGTCCGATGGGAAGGCAAACGAGGCGCAGAGTTCACTTGGGAACTCGAAAGTGACATGAAGGCGAAGTACCCGCAGTTGTTTGTTACGGCTTCAGCCTAATTTCGGGACGAAATTCCCTCAACTAGGGGAGGCTGTAACACCCCGGGTTTTCGAAAGTCAAAGTCAAAGTTAAGGTCAAAGTCAACGACCGATTTCGCAACTTGACTTGTAGTAGATTTCTTTTATGTGTTTATTTTAGTTGTATTATGTGGAGTAAGTGTCACTAATTACAACAGTCGACGTGTGTTATTCGCTATCTAATCGACTTACGACTGTGAACTATAGGAAGTAACAATGCGATAAAGTTAACTAAACGATAATCAAACTATGCTAATCAAATCGACATCGAATCGAATCGCAACTCGAAATACGCCTTTTGGTTACTGATATACGTGTGTGTGTGCCTTATGTGTTACTTGTGCATTTTATTTATGTTGTGTTGTGGTAATCAATCAAAACGCAATCGAAACTCGAATCGAAATCGAACTCAATCGCAATCGAAATGGTATGATAATTAGTGGAGAAGAGATAGCGCTAGATATGAATAGTTGGGGTTAAAAGTAATTTGACTAGAAAAACTCTATCGCATCGAAACGATCGCAAATCATAATCGAAATATCAAAACTCGTCGCACCGAACACTCGAACGAGGTGACTGATCGACCAGGCGACCAGCCGTTCGACCAGCCGGCCGATCGGACTGCTGTCCGATCGGACAGGCTGTCCGCACGGGCTGCCCAGCCGATCGGCCAGCCCTTTCCTCTTTGGGTAACCCTATAAATACCCCTTGTCACTCTCAAACTTACTACTTTTGGCAAGTGACGTCCGACCAGCTCGTGTTCCTCTCTTTTCTTCAGATTTCTCTCGATTCCGGTAAGATCTCGTCCTAAATCTTGTACTTTCTTGATCTACACGCACTCCTACACCCTTCTATCTTTTAAATCTTAACCTTTAACCGTGAAATCATCAAGATTTCGGGTGTTCTAGGGTGACGTCATCATGAAGTTCTTATGAACTTCAAGTTTGACCTCATTCCACCAAGAATAACTCAGATCTGAAGGGATTTCCACATGATTTCACAACGATTTCGCATAGATCTGAACATTTTCAAAAGGATAAAAGAGTTGAAAGAAATAATCACAAGTTTTCTCATTCTTTTACACCCAATGCACTCAAAACCGATAGAATCGGAGCTTGTGCCGGCTCACTACTCATCATTGTGGTTAGGGTTGGTTCGAGATCCGTAGTTCTATCCGTGAGATTACCGATTCCGGGTTAACCGTGAACCAATGTCTTAAACCGGTGGAACGAATGAAGTTGGGTGTTCCTGTTCAGACGAGTCACTAGGCTTTGGATGAGGTTCTGTTGGTTAACATGATATCAACACATCTCGATAAAACGACAAGCTATCAAAACAACCAAGTGTAAGACGCATAGGTCAACCGAATGGACTGTTGTCCGAACGGACAGCCAACCGCACGACTGGCCGCCCGTACGGCTTGCACCTTGGTCCCACACTTAATTATTCCAGTCAACACTTGAAGTCTGAATGTTGAACGAATTGCTGTCCGATCGGACTACCATCCGATCGAACTGCCAACCGAACCATGAGACATTTAAACTTCAACACTTAAACAATTTTCAACATGTTCAATACACAAGGAATGCCACCCGAACGAACAGCCGTCCGAACGGGTGACAACCTGCTACAAACCTGAAGTGCCCAACCGAACGGGTTGCCGTCCGATCGACCTACCTGAACGGTAGAGGTACTTCAATGTTTTCAAAATGCTACAACGAAAACTTCAAAAGTCAAGCCATCATACACAAACACATCCTTCTCATAGGAAGAAACAATCCACTCGAATAGCCATCTGACCGGACTACCGTCCGACCGGATAACCATCCGAACGTATTGTCATCCGCATGGCCAGCAGTCCGAACGGACTACTGTCTGAACGAACCATCACACGCACGGCCAGCCGACCGATTAGACTACCATCCGATCGGACTGTTGTCCGAGCCACTCACACTTTGCATCGTTTTACGCGTCACTTATCGTTATGCTATCAATCTATTCAGGCTAACCTTACTCTCTAAGCGCTCCCTTCAATCCATCAATCGCTGTGAGTATACTCGATCCCTTTTTGCTTTACGCACTTTTGGGTGTTACATACGTTACGAATATTCAAATCACATCAAACACACTACCCAATACTATTTAAATGCTAACCGTTATTGCATGTTATACGTTGCTTATGAATGCTTGTTTGTTATGTTTACACACATGGAATGCTGTCTACCTGCCTTAGCAACGATAGTACTATAGTATGGACTCAGCACCTGTTCGCAGGGGTTGTTAAGGACAATTACTTGCATGGATTACGGTGGTAATCATGTATTGCGAACTGCCTCAGGCAGTCAACCCGCAGTCATTGGTATCGATGGATCTATGTCGATAACTAACGTGCTTCATTTCACTATGTGTACGTGCTGGTTATGCGTAAACGAATTCGAACTCTATATGCTAGAATCAAACTTGTATGCTCACATTTACACTATGTGTATTGACTTTTACTTTAACATATGTGACAGGTGCTTAGGATGCTTATCCGCTAGGAAATCGAGGCTAGAATAAGGCTCTAGAGGCCAACAAATAGTTGTCTATACAAATGAAATCAAGGGTCTCTAGAAGCAGATAAACAATTGGGCTATTTAAAAAATCTGAGTTGTCGGAATAGAACTATTTGCCTAGATTTTGTCTGTAATAATTTGTTTACCTTTTGAGACATGGTATGGGACATGTTACTTTAAATTGATTGGTAATGATAATTGTTATGGAAACTTCTGGACAATCTGTTTCGCTCAGTGCCATGCCCCGATGTTTCCGCCATCGGTTGGGGTGTGACAAATTGATTATGTACCTTAGCAAACAGAAGTTATGCTTATGTTTTGTAAAAGAGTTATTTTAAAAAGGACTTTCAAGTAAGCTAAGACGTTTGTAATGAAAGAAATTTTATGGCACGAATTTTCCGCTGCGACTTTTGTCAAATACGTGTTAGGGTCTTACCGTTTTTTGCCCCATCTGAGCTCAAAACCGACCCATACATTATATTTTTTTTGAATAGCCAATGCAAACTTTATTAAAACCAAACACAAATTGGAGGGATTTGATGAGACAGTGAGGAAGGGTCTAGACTCGATTTGTGATTCAAGATTTAAGGATGAGGTTTTGGCTACAAAATTTAAGGAAGTGAAAGAAGAATTAAAAAAATGGCGTAAAAATAAAAAAAGGAAGAGGAGAAAGATTTGTTGGAAGCCCAGAATAAGCTGACACAATTGGATATTTTAGCAGAAAGTAGAGCACTGTCGGGTGAGGAGATAGCCATTTGGCAAGATTGCAAGGATAAGATTAAAAGGTGGCATGGTAAAATTGCATCGGATCTACACCAGAAGGCAAGGGCAAGATGGATAGGATTGGGGGACGAGAATACCAGCTATTTTCACTCGATTGTAAATAATCATATAGCCAGGAATAAGATCAGCGGTTTATGGATAAACGGGGCGTGGGTTTCGGATCCAAAAGAAATAAAAACACAATTTTTGATGACATTGCAAGAAAAATTCAAAGAACCAGTCTATGTGAGGCCGAGAATTGGAGCAGGAGGTTTTAAAACGTTAAGTGGGGCTGAAGCGGATGGGCTAGTGAGTCAGTTTTCGATTCAGGAGGTAAGGAAGGCAGTATGGGATTTGGAATAGATAAGTCGCGGGACCGGATGGGAAGCATATTGGGAGGAAGTGAAGGGAATAATAATGGAGATTATGAACCAGTTCTATACCCACGGATCGATTCACCACTCATGCAGCGCTACGTTTATTGACCTTATACCAAAGGTAATTGATCTGATTACTCTTTGAGATTTTAGACCCATATCTCTAATTGGCGTGATAAACAAAATTATCTCTAAAGTGTTAGCTAATAGAATTAAAAGGGTCATTAAGAATGTGGTATCTAATGTCCAATCGGCATTCATGGCGGGTAGAAATATAATGGAAGGTCCATTAATTATAAATGAAGTGGTGGGTTGGGCAAAGAGATCGGGAAAGCGTTTGTTTGTATTCAAAGCAGATATAGAAAAAGCTTATGACACGTTAAACTGGAAGTTCTTGATTTCCATTTTAACACATATGGGTTTCCCTCCAAGATGGAGGAACTGGGTTATGGGAATACTATTTGCGGGGAGAGGATCAGTTTTGGTTAATGGTTCACCTACGGGTGAATTCCATTATAAAAGAGGTTTAAGGCAAGGTGACCCTCTGTCTCCTTTTTTGTTCATCATCGCTATGGAGACCCATACATTATATCAATCCCATATATCAACATAAAGCTGAAATCCATCCACAAAAAATTATAATTCGTACTAATCAGCTTGAGATCACCATCCTCAAGCGCCGGAACCTGACCGAACGGCTGCAGAAATGCAAACATCTCATCATTATACATACATACATACATCAAACCAAACAAATAACAAAACAAATACAAGAAGTCGCCGTTCCAAAAAAACAATAACAAATCAGAACGTTATAAAATAAAAAATAACATGAACTATACATACGTTACGGGATAAAAATTCAGGAGCCTTGTGTTCTTTATTGCTCATGTTGATTGTAACGAACTCATAATCGATCTCCTTCTCAGCGAGACAAGCCTTAACACGGAGAGTAGCGGTTGAACCAACGGCACCGTAAAGTTTCATAGCCATTTTTATTATTATTGTAATTGTAATTTTTTTAACTTTGATTGATGAGAGAAGAGCATGATGTTAAGTGTTACATATATACACATATTCTATTCTAGTCACGAAAGAAAGGCCGAGTTAGAAGGATCCAGATGCGGATGAATGTTCCAGCATTTTGAGGAAATTGAGTAAGTAATCATGTAGGGACCAGCTCGATACCGAACTAATACCGAAAATCCCAAAAATGGGTCCCGGTATTTAAGGGTAAAAACCGATAAATACAGGTACCGAAAATCTCAAAAGTCGGTAACAAATCAGTACCAAAAGTGTATCCGGTTCGATAAATTCGGTACCGGATACCATTTGCACACCCCTACAATCATGTGTTGAATAGTTAAACATGCAGGAAATTGGGTAAGTAATCAGCTAACTATAAAAAAAAATTTATTATTGTTTTCATATTAACTTATAATATATGTGGGCAACAAATATTACACACACATCATACAATATCACTCTTAATACATGAAGCCACAAACTCACACCACAAAATCAATCAAGCCGTGATTGCTTTCACCCATGCAGGCCTAGACTGGATCTCGGCAGCCCACGCGCTGACATGCGGCCTCGCGTCGAACAACCTCTTCTCCTTGGTTCCAAACAAGAACTTCAAAACAGGAAGGTGGTGAAGATCCGCCAACGTGAAGCAATCACCACCCAAATACTTGCTTTCGGACAACCGTGATTCGTACACGTCGAGCACTTGCTCTAGCTTCTTCTCGTTCTCTTCCACAAGAGCGTCGTCGGTTGTCAAACCGAACTTGGGTTTGTATGCTAGCTCCCATGCTAGTATTGATCCAAACTGGTCAAATTTTTGAGACTCGACTTCGATCCACACGCCAACTATTGCCATCTTTTTCGGGTCGTGGATTATTAGATTGGTTCTGTTGTCGGGGTAGCATGAGCTAGGTATTGTGTAATTGCCCTTGATTCTGAAGCAAAATGGTCAATTCATCAAAGTTAAAACCTAGATATTAACTGGGTTCATTAATTTGCAAATGATCAACATTCCTAGAGGTTTCCCATGATTACGAAGTACTAAACCCCAAAAAAGTACAATGGGTCCACACTAGTAATAAGCTCGGTAATGGGATCGAAATTCACAAACATGGGTACCGGTACCATTACTGAAATTGTTCAGTACAGTACGATACCGGTACTGAAAATGCCTTTTCGCCAAAAAGTGGGTACCGATTTTGTACGGAAGTTCAGTATTGGAACCCGGTACCAAATGCTCATCCCTAGTCCACATAACACCAACCTAATAATTATTAGGTGTAAATTATCGGCTTTATTTTAAATTGATGGACTGGGAGACCGGGACCTATCTTAACTGGCATAGAAAAATATGGGCAAAATCTTAATGACGGGCTAAAGAAGCTGGCTCTATCTTTCGGGTAAAAAAAAAAAAGCCTGCTCTCGCTCTTGTCTTGTAGACCCATTATTTTGATTAAAAAAAAAGAAGAGTAAACTAGTGGTGCACAAATCGGGTTTTTTTAAAAACCGGTTCCGGGTATGGAACCGGGTTCGGGTAGGATCGGGTTTTACAAAATCGGTTTTTTTTTAAAAACCGGGTCGGGTCCGGGTTTTCTACCAAAAATGTATACCCTATATACCCGGGTTCGGGTCGGGTTTTATAAAACCCGGGTATTATAATACCCTATTTCCGGGTTCGGGTCCGGTTCGGGTATTCATCGGGTAGGGTTCGGGTATGCATCGGGTTGGGAAAAAACCCGCACCGGGTATTAAAAAAACCCGACCGGGTATTAATGTTTCTTTATATGTTTTAGTGGATGGTGCCTATTGAAATTCTAATGACATTTCTAAATTAAATTCGATAGTGCTAGATCGAAGGAATAATCATGATTTGAATCCTTTTGGATTACATAAACAACAATATATTTTATTTGCTATGTTATGTTTTAACCAAGTTCTATCAATTTTTCATTTTTTTGTATTAGACAAACACCAATGGATCTTTTCAGCAAATACAGGGGAATAATGACCAAATACTTCACATATCATTAAAAACCTAATAATTAAACAAGATTACATCAAAGTGCATACATAATTTTGTTAAATCATAAGAACTAGAAGTCTTAATGCTTGAAAACATAGATAAAATAACAAAAAAAAAAAAAAAACATAGATATGACTTGAATCGTCTTCGCTTCTTGATCTTCTTGTTTTTGGTCGTCTTCGTTTAGTCTTCTTCTAGTGGGCTTGACATTCCCATTTCGACCTCTTCCTCGTGCATATCCGTTTCAACGCCATTTTCATCTTCAAGTGACTCCACATGTTGAATCCGCTCCGCCGCATCCAAATAGTCCTTCAAGCAAATACACATTTCAACCGACTCGGGACTAAGCTTCGTCCTCCTTAATGAAATGACTAGGCCATAAGCTTAAACAGAACTGGAATGTCCACAATTAGGTGTGTGTAATCATATTTTTAAAGATGCATCTACTTAAAACTAGAGGTAGCTAAATAACCGGGTATAAAAAAACCCAGTTCCGGGCATTTATAAAACCCGGTTCCGGGTATTTACAAAAACCGGTTCCGGGTATTTATAAAAACCGGGTTTCGGGTATAAACCAGGTATAAAAAACCCGGTTCCGGGTTCGGGTTTTAGATCAAATATGAATACCCGGTCCCTACCTATGGGTAGGGTCGGGTTCGGGTATAGAAAACCCGGTTCCGGGTTTTTTTTCCAGGTCTGGGTTCGGTTCGGGTTTTTTGTGCACCACTAGAGTAAACTGACAAAATGGACCCGTTTGATCACTTTTGTTCAAAACTCAAACCTTTTGAATCTGGGTCACTGTGGTTTCAATTTTGTTGTCATTTTCATCCAAAATCAAAATTTGGTTAGATTTTTTAGTTAACGTCCAGTTTTTTTCCTCATTTTAATGGAGGGCAAAATGGTCTTCAAACGTTTTATTATAACAAATTAAAAAAATCTGATCACTTTGCTCTTCATCCGATAAAATTGGAACGAAACAAAGAAGATTAGCATGGCCCTGCGCAAGGATAACACGCCCAAATCGAGAAATGATCCAATTTTTTTTGCCGTTAAAAAATAAAATAAAATAAAAGGAAGGAAAAAAGACAAAAAAAAAACTAGATGTTAAAATATGTAGATTTTGATTTTGAATGAAAATTGCAACAAATTTAAAACCACGTAGATCCAGATTCAAATGGTTTGAGTTTTGAACTAAAGTGACAACCGAAGATTATCAAAAACCCGAAAACCAAAATTTTGGTTTTTCGTTTGATTTGAGCTCAAAATCAACACATAAACGCCCTATGTTATATCGACACTCAATTTATCGAATAAACCTAGAAACTTAACCAATCCCATATTTTAATCCACAAACAATTATAATTCGTACCGAACAACTTGAGATCACCATCGGTTTGTATATCCTTATTTGGTTTGGTTTGGTTTTTGGTTTGGGGTAAAAAATTTTGAAAACCGAATAAACCGAACCGAATAAACCAAATAAATCATAAACCGAACCGATGAACATCCCTATTTCGAAGTACCAAAAGCATTTCCATGAAATAGTGTTTTCGTACTATATTTATTTTGTAACCAAAGTACCAAACGTCTCTTGTTGACCAAATCAGCCAGGATTTTGTATTTTGTACTAAAACATGTTGTAAAATAAATGGGTTGAACATGTGAAGAATACTAAAATCACATAATTTTAAACTATCTCCAATGCATCCACTTTCAAACGTGTCACATCAAATTTCCACCATATTTCAAACACGTCAGTTTCAACTGCGATGCTATGTCCACTTTCAAACATATATCTTTGAGCAGATATTTAAATTACAAAAATCGTCCTTTATGTATGTCACTTATTACAAATTGTGTCCTTTATCTTTAATAATTACAGAAAATGTACTTGATGTTTTCAAACTCTTGCAAGTTATGTCCACCACCAATTCCAGGAAAACCTGATAACTTATCTGCCCGTGGGCACGATGGTAAAATTACCGGTAAAACCCGTTTGACTCAAGGATCAAACCCAGGTTTCTCGGAGTCCCCTATCATTCGCCACCAGTGCCTCACTCTACGTCAAGTGGGAGTTAAAGTGTTAAACCTGCATCTCTAAAAAGAAATGCAAAACTTCCACCACTTGATCTAGGGATATATGGCAAATCTAACCCATCATGATTACCAAAAGATCTAACAACCGAAAAAACCGAAACTGAACGGTTTTCAAAATTCGAAAAACCAAATTTTGGTTTTTGTCTTCTTTGAGCTCAACTCAAATCTTACCCACACATCCCCATATTCTAAATCAATATTCAATTCATCAAATTAAACCTAGAAACTTAAATGAATCCTTATGTTTGACCAAAAAAATAAATAAATAAATAAATCCATGTTAGATATGCTATAACGATGTAAGACCCTAATTCGTAAATGACAAAAGTCGCAGCGGAAATCCGTACTATAAAATTTCTTACGTTACAAACACCTTGACGCGCTTAAAATCATTTCATAAGTTAAACCTTTTACAATAAATACATTTATTATACTCATTTACAATAAGAAAACATAACCTAGCTTCACTCAGTTACGTACTCAACACTCCTGTACAATCTATCTTGTGACTCGATCTTTGATCGCTCCTCCTCAATATGATAATCTGGCTCGAAACCTGCATTCACCAATCACATACAAGACATTAATACGTTATCAATATAAATGTTATTTAGCCTTGGACTATTCCCGTTCCATTATTCCTTATCATTAAACATTCCCTCTGATTTCCTCACCTCTGGTGAGTCTTCGATACTGTACCTGCATTACACTTAAAACTCCATGTACACGCATAACAACGTAAAATTTAATCATACTGAACGACTTACATACATACCTAAACTTCATACATATTATATACTCATATACATACGTACACACATGCATATATACTTACTTGCATACATACTCACACACGTACATGCCAACTTACATGCATACTCACATAAAAAACACATCTACGATAATGCATGCATATCTACCTACACCCATACCTACATCATGACGCACCCTCATGGCGTTACACACTTACAGACATACATACATACATACATACATACATACATACGTCCCTATTTGCATCATCCCAAACTCACACTTGTCTATTCATATACACCTTATAAATCCGTGTGTACTCGCTCACACATTTATACTCTTACATACGTTTACGCATACAAGCTTACATACACTTCTACAGACGTGTATAGATGCATACAAACATACATACATGCCTATCTACATATGTGCATACACGTATGCTCATAAAAACGTAAGTTAAATTAGTCCTACGCAACTTAAAACGCGTTTAAACGAGTTCCCAAGACAAAACGGAGCACGAAAACAATTTTCAAAGAAACTTGACCCGTCGCGTCGCGCGACCCCCCGTCGCGTGGCGCGACGCCCCCAATTCGACAGACAGATTGCAGCTGGTTGCTGCATATTTCCAACGCGATCCGATTTCACGGAAACGGCCATAACTTCTTCATTATTGGTCTGTTTTACCCGATTCTTTTTCCTACGCGTCCGTAATTTAATTCTCCATCTTATGGAGTTAAGACCCAACATCCGGATTAACAAAATTCCAGACTTTTAAGCCTTCGGCTTGTTACCCTTTTTCCATATCCTGTCCCGTTCATGCATTTATCCATCTAACTTGTTTATTTGACCATAAATTCTTATATACCTAATAATATCAATGACGCCTATTATAAAAGATTAAACTCTCGGATATCTGGCATTCTTTAAACTCATTTTACTCAAAAGCTTACTTTGACCCGTTAAGGGTATTTTCGTATTTCATTGCATTTGATTCTCAAAAACATACATTTCGCTTCCGTACTTATCCTAATTATTCACTTGGTCATTTATCTTATTTCTAAACATCTTTTAAAGGTCGTTCGCCCAAAATACCCACCAAGGGCATTTTAGTCAACTTTAGCCCCAACACTTACGACGAAGGACTTCAACACATAACTACCCTCAAACATCATGTTTAATTAGTTAAAACACCATATTACTTAACAAACTAAGAAGTGATTACAGAAATCACTTACCTCGTGCATCCGAGTTCAAGCATAGCTGCCGTGTTTATCCTTGGCCCGTTGCCCCTCCATGCTTATGTCCGCGTTAACATGACTCCTATCCGTACATGTCATTACATTCACATTCTTGTTAGCATATATGATTGTACGTATGAACGATCATATCAAATTCATATCTCATGTATGACTTTCATTAGTCAATTCAAACAAGCATAAAGCATACTCAACATCAACCTAACATAATCTTCTTATGAACTATATCTAAAATGCATTCCTCATGTTAGTTTACTATCAATTTCATTATTACCACATTTTATACATGTTTACCCATTAATTGCATACAATTTCACATATTATTGTCATTTAGACATTTCATCAAACACTTGGTGTGCGTACTACTTTCTAAGCATGATGTACAAGTATTTCATGTGTTTCTTCCTAATTATCACTTTCATTTCTCATCACAAGTAAACATCATACAAATTCCATACTATAATCACTCTATATACAATTACACATCACATACTACACATAATCCTAATCTAGCTCATACCATTTCATGGATTAAACATAAACCCACTTAACTAATTGTGGTAATTCATCCAAACACCTAAATTCTAGCAATTTACTCAGAGTCTTCGCTTAGGGTTTGTTCCTACACGTGCATACATCACTAATTTGGCCATAACCTTCATGATTCCTACATAAATAACCACTAGTGATGATTATCAAGATTTCTCAACTTCATTAAACATCAAAATTCAACATACCTTATGATCCCCTAGCTTGTGTGATCACTAATTCACGTTCGGTTGTGAATTTAGACTTCATTTGGCCCTTCAACTTGAATATTCTTCAAGGACTAGGGTTTGAACCATTGGTTCTTTCTCCTGGACATCGATCCAGAACACACGCAAGTGTGTGTGTTTGTGTGTATTTTCTTTTAATTAAACATCTTTCAATCTATACCATCTAGCCCCTCATGTTTACCATTTAACATACTTGGCACAACTTTCATCTTTTAATAATTTTGGCCATACACTTTAACTAGGTAAAATAGCCTAATTATTTATTTCAGGATATATTGAATAAGAATATTTGTCAATTATAAACATTCGGATTTTGGGGCGTTACAAACGAAAGTTCCAACTTTTTTATAGAAGGAATAATGGATTTTAATAGTTTTAATTATTGCTTGTTAATCGGTAATGGTTCTAACTTTAAAAATTCTTATTGGTCTCATCTTTTCGTATATTGGGCTTCAATGGACCTTAACTAACAGAACCCTAACGCCGTTAGTCTTCGGTTGGCGGAAAAACGTTTTTTTGTCGGAAAAAGGTTCCTAAGGGTTCGATCTATGGTTACAAACAGGTTTTGAACGAAAATTTTGGGTTTTTCGACTAAAAGGTTGAGTTTTCCGGCGAAAAAAAGAGTTTTTCGGGCGACCTTAATAATTGATACTTTTTACTAAAAAAGGTTTCTAAAGGTGCGTAATAAGGTTACAAAGAGGTTTGAGAAGAAAACGTTGAGTTTTCCGGCCAAAATGGAGTTTTCTGGTCAAAATGGAGTTTTCCGGCCAAAAACATTTTTCCGGCGACCGGAGACTAACGGCGTTAGGGTTCTGTTAGTCAGGGTCCCTTGAAAGCCAATATGTGAAAAGATGAGACCGTCAGTAGAAATTTTTAAAGTTGAGACTGTTGCCGACCAACAAGCAATAGTTAGGATTATTAAAATCCATTATTTCTTTATAGTATTATCACATGTCTTACAATTATCTTAACATTATAGGGTCAATCAATTTGGATATGCTATCATGAAACTTTTGTTTTTTTTTAAGTTGGTCAATACAGAAAAAAAAAAAAAAAAAAAAAGAACCAAGTTGGATATGCTATAACGAAAGTTCCAACTTTTTATAGTAGGGTGAAATGTTATTTTAGTCTTGTGTTTTGACGATTTTACCCGCTTATTTTAAAGGTTTTATTTTTGGTCTGTGAGCTTAAAAAAGTTTCAATATTGTCATTTAGTCTACTGAGTTAACTTAATTCATTTTCTGTTAACGAGAAGGATAATTCAGTCATTTTATAAGTAATTCTGTTAACTAGAAAGGTAATTCGGCCATATAAAATGACCAAACCACCTTTATCGTTAACATAAAAATGGATGAAGCTAACCCAGTGGTCTAAAATGGAAAAGGTGAAACCTTTTTAAACCCACAGGCGAAAAATGAAACCTTTAGACTAAACTTACAAAATAACCCAAATCACAGGAACTAAAAGAAATTTAACTCTTTATATTATTATCACATGTCTTACAATTATCTGTAACCTTATTTTAAAGGTTTTATTTTTCGTCTGTGAGCTTAAAAAAGTTTCAATATTGTCATTTAGTCTACTGGGTTAACTTAATTCATTTTCTGTTAACGAGTAGGATAATTCAGTCATTTTATAAGTAATTCTGTTAACTAGAAAGGTAATTCGGCCATATAAAATGACCAAACCACCCTTATCGTTAACATAAAAATGGATGAAGCTAACCCAGTGGTCTAAAATGGAAAAGGTGAAACCTTTTTAAACCCACAGGCGAAAAATGAAACCTTTAGACTAAACTTACAAAATAACCCAAATCACTGGAACTAAAAGAAATTTAACTCTTTATAGTATTATCACATGTCTTACAATTATCTTTAACATTATAGTGTCAATCAACTTTTTTTTTTCATTGCTTTATCTCTAGCTATCACTTCCTCGTCCAGTGGCGAAGCTTGAAAATTTCCACTGAAGGGTCGGAAGTCAACGGGCCTAAAAATTCTATATAAGTAATTTTATTTTTATAAAACCGGGGGTCGAAAACGTATATACCTAACAAAATTTATACAAAACGTACATACGTAACACCACTGAACGAAAAGTTCAGGAGGTCGGGCGCCCCCTCCAGGCCCCTTGAGAGCTACGCTCCTATCCTCGTGGTGGATCTCTTGTCTTCGTTGGTGGATTTCAAATTTTAATTTTTTTTCTATGGGTGGCACAAGTTGACGGGGTATTTCAAATTTCAATTTTTTTCTATGGGAGTAATTAGTAAGGTGATTTCTAAAATTTTAGCGAACCGTTTGAAGATGGTTATTGGGAAAGTGGTGTCGGACTCGCAATCGGCTTTCCTAAAAGGTAAGTTTATTCTTGATGGGCCGTTAATTGTCAACGAGATTACTGCTTGGTGCAAAAGGAACAAGAAAAGGATGTTTATGCTGAAAATTGATTTCGAGAAGGCATATGACAATGTTAATTGGCTTTTTGTCATTAATATTATGCGTCAAATGGGATTCCCGGATTTATGGTGTAAGTGGATTTTGGGGATTCTCAGCTCCGCGAGATCTTCCGTCTTGGTGAATGGGTCGCCTACGTTCGAGTTCAAGTGTGAAAAAGGGATGAGGCAAGGTGACCCTATCTCCCCGTTTATTTTTTGTTGGTTATGGAAGCTCTCTCTTGTATGATGGATAAGGCTAAAGAGGAAGGTATTTTTCAAGGTTTTAGTATCCCTAACGGTGGCCCGTGTATTTCCCATCTTTTGTACGCGGATAACGCTATTATCCTGGGGGAGTGGTCGTCAGAAAATGTTGAGAATGTTGTGAGAATCCTTCGGGTTTTTTACATTTGCTCGGGTCTAAAAATAAACTTGTCCAAGTCTAATATGTATGCTGTTGGGGTGGAAGGGAGAGAGGTCGAGGAACAAGCGGCTAGGGTCGGGTGTAAAGCGGATATGCTTCCTTTTCAGTATTTGGGGTTAATGGTTGGTGCTAACATGAGTAATATTAACAGTTGGAAACTGGTGTATGACGTATTTGAAGCCAGGCTATCAAAATGGAAGGCGGAATCTCTCTCGATTGGTGGTAGACTTGTGCTTATTAAGTCTGTTCTTGAAAGTCTCCCTACCTATTACTTCTCCATCTATAAAGTTCCTGTTAAGGTTATTAAGGACCTTGAAAGTATGATTAAACGTTTCCTCTGGTGGGGGGGGGGGGGTTTCCCATGTGGGACAAAAAATTCATTGGGTAGCTTGGGAAAAGGTTTCGGTCCCTAAAGAATTTGGTGGGCTCGGGCTTTGTAAGCTTAGAGATATTAATTTGGCTCTGTTATCTAAGTGGTGTTGGAGGTATAAGGCGGAAGAGAATTGCTTGTGGCGTAGAGTGGTTAATGCTATTCACTGTGGTGCTCGAAATTGGGGATTTCTTGCCAGCTAGAAAGAATTTGGGAGGCCCTTGGAGTAAATTAGTGAAATGGATAGCTAGGACAACGGTGGATGATGTTCCCTTGAGAAGCTTTTTTAGAGGTATTCCAGACAAAGGAGATCGGATTGCTTTCTGGCTTGATCTGTGGGTTTCTAGCGATCCGCTTAAAGATATGTTTCCTAGACTGTTTCTATTGGAGGTTGATAGAAGAGTTAAAATTAGTGACCGCATTCTGGATGGTAACGGCCAAAACAGATTTTCGTGGAGTTGGAAAAGACCGCTCGAGTCTGCCTTGGAGAAGGACGACCTGTCGTAACTTTCGAGTCTTCTCGACGCCTTCTCGGTCTCCGGTAATATGGATAAGTGGGTTTGGCTAGGGAACGGGTCGTAGGATTTCAGCGTCGGTACGGTGAAAAAGGTCCCTGTCAAAGGTAGTGGTCCGGGGAACAACTCATGTTTTTCTTGGTGTAAATGGATCCCTGCTAAGTGCAATGTGTTTGCGTGGCGGGCGAACTTAGGCAGAATTCCCACGGTGGAAGCCCTTCGGAAAATGAACGTTATTATCTCAGAGTCGAGGTGCGGTTTCTGTAACGAAGGTGAAGATTCGTTATCACACTTGTTCACGGAACGTTATGCTGCGAATATTGTTTGGAACGCGATCAGTAGTTGGTGTAAAGTCAGGGGCGGATATATATTAGACCAAGGGGTAGCCTCCGCTACCGCTTGGTCGGAAAATTTTTGACGTTTTTAGTGTAAATTTTGGAAAAAATTGACGTTTTTTCGATTTCGTTACCGCTTATTTATAAAACGTTCCCGCTTGGTCGGAATCCTAGATCCGCCACTGTGTAAAGTGCCACATATTTACGCCTTCTCGTTTCAGGACCTTATGCAGGCTCACGAGTTCTGCGGGTTAAAGGATCCAGAGAAATCCATTTTTCAAGGTGTGATTATCATAGCATGTTGGTGTATTTGGAAGGCCAGGAACGAAGCCAGATTCAGAAATATAAGGATCAGCATTGAGAAAGTGGTTAGCGAGGTGAAGTCGTTTGGGTTTTTGTGGGCTAGGCATAGATCTAAGTTTAAAGAGTTGACGTGGGAAAATTGGTGAAAATTTATAATTATGTAAGTTTCTGTGTGTTGTGGTGCCTCCCGGTTTTCGGGTTGGTTGTTGTTTTAATGAAGTTCACATTTCAAAAAAAAAAAAAAACAAGTTTACGGGGTAAAAGACAAGTCGGGTCAAAAAGGGTTTAGGTAAAACATAGGTTAAGCAAGTTCGGTCGTCGAATTAGGCTAAACAACTTCTAGCTTACGAAATCACAAATGAGTCAATCACAAATAAAAACAAAGGGGAAATCAAAAAACATAGATTGTGATGTGTGTGACCAAATACAATTGGTTTCAGCCAAGCATAAAAAACTTCTATTATTGTTTTCATATTTAACTTAGAGTTAAATGCCATTTTAGTCCCTGTGGTTTAGGTCATTTTGCCAGTTTAGTCCAAAGGTTTCATTTTTAACCTGTGGGTCCAAAAAGGTTTCACAGTTGCCATTTTAGTCCACTTGGTTAACTTCATCCATTTTTTCTGTTAACGAGAAGGCCAATTCGGTCATTTTGTATGTAATTCTGTTAACTAAAAGGGCAATTCAGCCATATAAAATGACCGAATTGGCCTTCTCGTTAACAGAAAAAATGGATGAAGTTAACCCAGTGGACTAAAATGGCAACTGTGAAACCTTTTTGGACCCACAGGTTAAAAATGAAACCTTTGGACTAAACTGGCAAAATGGTCCAAACCACAGGGACTAAAATGGCATTTAACTCTATAACTTATTATTACATATGTGGGCAACAAACATTACACACACATCATCCAATCTAATGCAATATCACTCTTAATATGTGAAGCCACAAACACACACCACAAAATCAATCAAGCTGTGGTTACTTTCACCCATGCAGGCCTGGACTGGATATCAGCAGCCCAGGCGCTGACATGCGATCGCACGTCGAACAACCTCTTCGCCTTGGTTCCAAACAAAAACTTCAAAACAGGAAGGTGGTGAAGATCTGCCAATGTGAAGACATCACCACCCAAATACTTGCTTTCGGACAACCGCGATTCATACACGTCGAGCACTTGCTCCAGCTTCTTCTCATTCTCTTCCACCACAGCGTCGTCGGTTGTCAAACCGAACATGGGTTTGTATGCTAGCTCCCATGCTAGTTTTGATCCAATCAGCTCGAATTTTTGTGATTCGACTTCGATCCACACGCCAACTACTGCCATCGTCTTTTTGTCGTGCATTATCAGATTCGTTCCGTTTTCGGGGTAGGTGAGAGCCAGGTATTGAGTAATGGCTCTTGATTCTGAAACGAAATTACCGATTCATCGAAGTGAAAACCTAGAAACTGAAATGACAAGAAAAAACTATTTGGACTAAAGCGGCAATTTTGGTCAAACCTGATGGACTAAAATGACAATTTACTCTAAAATTATGGAAATAAAATTGTTAACTTTGACTTTTCTAAAAGAGACACATGTTTTGTCTTTTCCAAAATTGTCAAGTTAACCAACTGGCTAACTCCGCTGGCTAAAGTGCTGGCTAACTCCCTCTAAAGCTGTCTCAGCAGCCAGCCAGCCATAGGTGTTGCTTTTTGATTGTCTAAACACTTTAGAAAATTTGAAAAACATGTCTATTTTAGAAAAGTCTTGATTAACATCGTCTATTTTGGTAATTTTCCTATTTTTTGAGTTAAATGGAAAAACTAGAAAAGAACCGAAGTCATCCCGAAAACCGATAACTGAAAAAACCAAAACGGTCGGTTTACAAATGCCAAAAACCGAATTTCTTGTTTAGGTCTGAATTAGGGATGAGTTCGATATCAATTGGTACCGAAAATACAGGTAACGAAAATCTTCAAAAATGGGTACCGGTACCGAAAATACCCGGAATGGTACAATTCGTACCTGACCAGTACCGAAAACGTCAAAAGTCGGTACCGAAAATATACGGGTTCGGGAAATTCGGTACCGCTACCCGATACCATTTGCTCATCTCTAGTCTGAATTGGACATAAAAACCGAATTTTTGTTTTTTTCAGTTTTTGTCCGAATTGAGCTCAAACCCGACTTATGCGCATCCTCAATGTTTTCAAAAACCCAAATACTGAAATCTTGTTTTTTGCTCCATCTGAGCTCAAAACCGACCCATACATTATATCAATCCCATATATTAACAAAAAGCTGAAATCCATCCACAAACAATTATAATTCGTACCAAATAGCTTGAGATCACCATCCTCAAGCGCCGGAACCTGACCGAACGGCTGCAGAAATGCATACATCTCATCATTATACATACATACATCAAACCAAACAAATACAAGAAAGTCGCCGTTACAAAAAAGAAAAAACAGAACAGAATGTTATAAAATAAAATAACATGGACTGTACATACGTTACGGGACAGAAATTCAGGAGTCTTGTGTTCTTTATTGCTCATGTTGATTGTAACGAACTCATAATCGATCTCCTTCTCAGCGAGACAAGCCTTAACACGGAGAGTAGCGGTTGAACCAACGGCACCGTAAAGTTTGATAGCCATTTTTATTATTAATTGTAATTGTAATTTTTTAAACTTTGATTGATGAAAGAAGAGCATGATGTTAAGTGTTACATATATACACAGATTCTATTCTAGTCACGAAAGAAAGGCCGAGTTAGAAGGATCCAGATGTAGACGAATGTTCCAGCATTTTGAGGAAATTGAGTAAGTATCATGCAGGGATCAGCTCGGTATCGAACCGGTACCGGTACCGAAAGTACAGGTACCGAAAATCCATAAAAGTGGGTACCGGTATTTAAGGGTAAAAACCGGTAAATACCGAAAATCTCGAAAGCCGGTACCAAAAGTGTACCCGGTTCGATAAATTCGATACCGGGTATCATTTGGTCACCCCTATAATCATGTGTTGAATAGTTAAACATGCAGGAAATTGAGTAAGTAATCAGCTAAGCATAAAAAAACTTTTATTATTGTTTTCATATTTTAACTTATTATAATATGTGGGCAACAAATATTACACACACATCATACAATATCACTCTTAAAACGTGAAGCCACAAACACACACCACAAAATCAATCAAGCCGTGATTGCTTTCACCCATGCAGGCCTAGACTGGATCTCGGCAGCCCACGCGCTGACATGTGGCCGTGCGTCGAACAACCTCTTCACCTTGGTTCCAAACAAAAACTTCAAAACAGGAAGGTGGTGAAGATCCGCCAACGTGAAGCAATCACCACCCAAATACTTGCTTTCGGACAACCGTGATTCGTACACGTCGAGCACTTGCTCTAGCTTCTTCTCGTTCTCTTCCACAAGAGCGTCGTCGGTTGTCAAACCGAACATGGGTTTGTATACTAGCTCCCATGCTAGTATTGATCCAGACTGGTCGAATTTTTGAGACTCGACTTCGATCCACACGCCAACTATTGCCATCTTTTTCGGGTCGTGGATTATTAGATTGGTTCCGTTGTCCGGGTATGCATGAGCTAGGTATTGTGTAATTGCCCTTGATTCTGAAGCAAAATGGTCAATTCATCGAAGTTAAAACCTAGATATTAACTGGGTTCATTAATTTGCAAATGATTAACATTCCTAGGGGTTTCCCATGATTACGAAGTGCTAAACCCCAAAAAAGTACAATGGGTCCACACTAGTAATAAGCTCGGTAATTGGATCGAAGGTTTCCCATGATTACGAAGTACTAAACCCCAAAAAAGTACAATGGGTCCACACTAGTAATAAGCTCGGTAATGGGATCGAAATTTGCCAAACATGGGTACCGGTACCGAAAACGTCTTTTCGCCAAAAAGCGGGTACCGATTTCGTATGGGAAATTTAGTACTGATACCCGGTACTGAATGCTTATCCCTAATCCATAGAACACCAACCTAATAATTACACATGTAAAATATCAACTTTATTTTAAATTGATGGGCTGAGAGTCCGGGCCCTATCTTAACTGGCATAGAAAAATAGGGGCTAAATCTTAACTGACGGGCTAAAGAAGCTGGCTACATCTTAGCCGGTAAAAAAAAAGCCTGATCTTGTCTTCTAGACCCATAATTTTGAAGCCTAAAAGAAAAAAAAAAGAGTAAACTGCCAAAATGTTCTACCAGGTTTGGTTACTTTTGTCATTTTAATCCAAAACTCAAACCTTTTGAATCTGGGTCACTGTGGTTTCAATTTTGTTGTCATTTCCATCCAAAATCAAAATCTGATTATATTTTTAGTTAACATCCAGTTTTTTTTTGTCTTTTTCCTCCTTCTAATGAAGGTCAAAATGACCTTTTAACATTTTATTATAACAAATTAAAAAAACCTGATCATTTTACTCCAATTAAAAAAGGAGAAAAAAGACAAAAAAAAAAAAAAGGATGTTAATTGAAAAAATCTGACTAGATTTTGGATGAAAATTGCAACAAAATTGAAACCACATAGATCCAGATTCAAATGATTTGAGCTTTGGACTAAAGTGTCGACCAAACCTTACGAACCATTTTTGGCAGTTTACTAAAAAAAACTGAATACTTGAAACCCAAAACCCAAGACTATCAAAAACCCAAAAACCAAAATTTTGGTTTTTCGTTTGATTTGAGCTCAAAATCAATCAACACATGACCGCCCCTATGTTAAATCGATACTGAATTCATCAAATAAACCTAGAAACTTAAATCAATCCCATATTTTAATCCATAAACAATTATAATTCGTACCGAACAGCTTGAGATCACCATCTTCAAACGCTGGAATCTGACCGAACGGCTGCAGAAGCACCGATACATCATCATCAAACAAACATACATATTTTATATCAACATTAGATAACTTGAGCTAATGATGTTACATACGTTACGGGACAGAAATTCAGGACTCTTGTGTTCCTTATTACTCGTGTTAACGTTAACGAACTCATAATCGAGCTCCTTCTCGGCGAGACAAGCGATAACACGAAGAGCATTGGTTGAAGTGAAGACATGCGTACCGTAAAGCTTGATAGCCATTATTATTGTTTTGTATTAACTTTGATTGATGATGAAAGAAACGAAGACGATGTTAAAGTAGTATATATACACGTATTATTATATTCTGTAGCTGGGTTTGACTAATGGACCGCCAAGATTGTAAAAATAAGTGTGTGGTGTGGTGGACTGGTAGGTGAATTTCGGTTTTGGAAGCGTCAAAGGTTATTTGTCGATATGATGAGGTAAGCGGTGACGTAAGATGAATGTACACGTGTGCTCACGTTTGGTTGTAAATTGAATACAATGCATTTAGATACGTTAAGTTTTTTTTTTTAATGGTATGATTATAGAACGAGGCCAGCAAGCTGTAAACCCGAAAGTACAAGAACAACGAAAAACAAAAAACAAGCAAGAAAACAAAAAAGACTTACAACATTACTTGACTATATCTCTTATATTAAATTCTTTCCATCCCTCCCAATTCATATTTTTTAACTTCGACCTTTCCTTGATCCACATAAACGATAGTTCCTTTATATCGTCAACCGTCTTCGTTGCCGACCCAATTCTTCCATTGAAGATTAAATCATTTCTAGACTTCCATAATTGCCATATTGTAATCATAACAATGGCCGAAATTATTTTTTTCCATTCATTGGACCCCTTATACTCCTGTATATGCTGTAGCAGTTCCCCGCATGAATCACAATCTTCGCTTGAAGGTAACTTTAGCCATACCACCATAATGTTCCACCAAATAGCTCCGGTCAATTACACACTTCATCAACAGGTGCTCTGTCGTCTCTTCATCGTCTTCGCATCTTGAACATAGTTGGTCTCCTACATTGATTCCTCTTCGCATTAATTCTGCCTTTACCGGGATTCGGTTGTTTGTAGCTCTCCATACTAAAAGATTCACTTTCATTGGTACCCATTTGTTCCAAAACATCCATGCCGTATCATTATCTGTTATGTCGGTCTTCATAATTTCTTTTCTTATCAAAGCCACTGATAGTTCTTTCTCCGGTCTTGTTCTCCATCTCCATGTATCTTCACACTTTTTTAACTTGCATCCTTGAAGTATCTTTAGTAGTTCCGCTTGCTGTTGACGCTCATGATCCTCCCTTGCTTCACGTTTCCATGTCCATTCCCATATGATTGTTTTTCTCTTATATTCGCATACTCACTTACTTTTGCATTTTTGTTCTTTGCCAAAGAATACACTGCAGGAAATCGATCTTTTAGTGTACCTTCCCCGACCCATAAATCTGTCCAGAACTTTGTTTTGCATCCATTTCCGATTCTTGATATTAAATTTTTCTTTAGTGACAAATTCAACTCCCCAAAAGCCTTCTCAATGCCGCTAATATCTTTCCATGTTCCACTAAACTTACTTTTCATGGGAATTAAAGACGTCGAGTTTTGTTTAGCATGAATACATTCTATAACTCTTACCCATAATGCATCTAAATTTTCCTTGTATTTCCACCACCATTTCGCTAGGAGAGCTAAGTTTGCACTACGAATGTCCCCGACCCCTAATCCACCAAAGCCTTTTGCTTTTACCATTTTGCCCCATGCCACCCATCTCATTTTACACTTTCCATTCTTTTTCCCCCAAACAAAATCCCTTCTTATAGCCTCCAATTCTGCTATTACTTTTTTTGGTGCTGAAAATATTGAGAAAAAGTAGTTCGGAAGTGCCCCTAATACTGCTTTTACTAGGACAATCCTTCCCGCCATCGATAGACACCTTGCTTTCCATGATGAAAGCTTAGAGTTAAATTTATCCACTATTGGCTTCCAGTTTTTTACCCTCTTCATATTTGCTCCAATTGGTATCCCCAAAAAGTTAAAAGGTGTTTTCCCAGCTTTACAATTCAGGCACTTTGCCATACATTCGATTTCTGATTCATTTACCCCTACCCCAAACAAACTGCATTTCCCCAAATTTACTTTCAATCCTGAGCAAAGATAAAAACATCTCAAAATTCTATTCAAATTCATAATATTATCTACCGACCATTCCCCTAAAAACATTGCATCATCCGCATAGCACAAATGTGAAATCATCGGCCCATCCTTAGGTAAGACAACCCCTTTGAATAACCCCGCGTCTACCGCTCTTTTCATTATAACATCTAAAGCCTCCATTGCAAGTATAAATAAAAATGGTGATAATGGGTCCCCCTGACGTAGCCCACGAGACATAGTGAATTCCTTCGTTGGCGACCCATTTACCAAAATCGACGTCCTGCTTGATTTTAAACTTGCTCCTACCCATTTTCTCCAAAGAATAGGGAAATTCATTGCTTTTAAATTAGATAGCAAGAATTTCCAATTTACGGTGTCATATGCCTTTTCAAAATCTACTTTCAAAATAAAAATATGTTTTTTACTTTCGTTGGCCCAAGAAATTATTTCATTTACTATTAGCGGCCCCTCTAATATATATCTTCCCTCTATAAATCCAGTTTGAGTATTACTCACCAAGCCAGGTATTACCATTTTTATTCTTTGTGCCAAAATCTTTGCAATAATTTTGTATATTGATCCAATCAATGATATGGGTCTAAAATGCTTAACTGAACATGGATCGCGTACCTTAGGAATCAATGCAATGAAAGATGCGTTACATCCCACTGGAATACTTGGTTGTTTATGGAATTGTTTCAGCATATTCATTATATAAGGTTCCAAATGCGGCCAATATTTCTTCATGAATTTAAAGGTCATCCCGTCTGGACCTGGAGCTTTGTCTTCACCACATGCCCAAATTGCCTTTTTTACTTCTTGACTTGTAAATTCCTCCACCATTGTCTTTGCCTGAACCTCTGTTAGTTTATTGAAGCCTCTTTTATCCATTATTGGTCTTTTCTCCATAGGTTCTTCAAACATCTTCATGAAGACCTTCATAATTTCCAGCCTTACTTCTTTAGGTTTACTGACCATCTTCCCATCTATGCATATTTTGTTAATTCGGTTTCG